>PNEQ01090907.1:0-14267 GCA_003012365.1 Medauroidea extradentata
TCTTTTACAAACAGAAAGTTTTCCTAGGCACCATTCAAAAGTACTACTTACACAGTTTCATTTAAGAGTAAGATCAACTACGTCACTTTATTTTTACGTACGTGGTCGTTAAAACGCCGTGCCTCTGCAAATACTTACAAATGCTAACTTTAAAAATTTTTTTTGGGCTTATTTAATAACTGTGCTATTTTATGTATGTATCTAAATGTGGTATGACAGTCATATTATGCGTAGAAAAATATAAAACCCGTCTACTTTATTTAACAACAACACAATTGCTCGTCAAAAACTTAAATAATTTCCCGACAGGTAGTCTACCGCGCCCTTAAGAAAGAGTAAAAGTGAATTATCCGCAATTTTGGATTATCCGAGGCATCGGCCCCCTCCATCATTGTGGATAATCGGGAGTTGATTGTACAATTATGCACACTATGACCAAACATAAAGTACAATAGTTACCACTATTCTTAGAATGTCACTCAAAAGTCTATAATTCAGGATCAAACGGTTTGAAAGAGACTACTATACATATTTATCAGTAACTGGCAAAATTGTATAAATAAATTGTTCTAACTATTTTGATTAGCAGAACAGATTGATAACATATTTGAAACCGTTCATTATTAAAATGTATCAGTAACTGGCAAAATTATGTAAATAAACTACCTCGGCAAATTTGATTAGCGGAACAAATTGAAAATATATTTAGAATTAAATTGTTATATTTACAATAGAACTTACAATTAAAAAAACAAAGTAACAGCATTGCATTAAGTCTTTGTTAATTATGCTGAACAAAACATGCTACACAATGTTACAAAAATAAACGATAAAAAGATGGCCAGCAAAAAAATAAGACAAAAACTTACAACTTCACTGACAAAGATCTGCAAATTTCTGTAAGACAAAAGTACTAAAATGTTTATTACCATCAAAATGTTGCATTCCTAACACACTATTCCAACATAAATTAAATGCTCACACTTCCAACTTTCTAACACTGTAGCAAGCTAATAACTGAAGCTTCAAAACAGAAACAACACTTAGTTAAGAAATATGGCACCAACACCCTGGCAGGAAATACAACAGATAACAAGACTATCAAGCAGCAAACTGCTCAGCTTACCTTTCGTTCTACATGAACACAGAGATAACCCACACACTCACATGGGAGTGAGCTCATATTTCTATCAGTCTTGCTTTCCATTCCACACTTTTTTATCACCAACTGAGTTTATTTAAAACCTGACTCACTCACATGAGCTTAATTTAATACTGTCCAAGAAACTAAAAACTGTAAAATACTATGCAATTACACTGTAAACCAAGTTACAAACAATGTTATGTTAATTTCCCCTAATAATTTTTTGAAAAAGTCTACAACACCAAATACGTATCATTAATGTATACACAAATTTTCAACACTAGTTAAATTTGAGTAAAACCATGTGTAAATATGCACACTTTCTCAATATTATCAACATTTCCAACAGAACAAATATGTTTTAAAAACAAAAGATTCAGTTCATTCTGTACTGATGGTGTCACTTTTCCTACCGTATCTGATATTCAGTATACAGCCTTCAAATTCGGTGCTTATCATTTTAATTTCTACCCAATAACTTTATAAAATGCAAAATCAAATATTTGCATGTATGTAACAAACATTTAATTATAACATTAAGACACGTTATAAGTTATGTAAAGAAATAAGACGACCCTTGCAAGACATAACTAACATTCCTCTTCTTCCTTGTCACCGATAACTTCCAACTATCCATGGTACCTTGAACACAACACAGGGGACTCCTGTCTAGGGATGTGGGATGTAATTACATTTTGTAATGGTGACAAGAAGTGGCAGTCACTTCCAGTTCCATACACAAAAATTAAACTACATGCTCACTAGTATGATACACAATCGTAGGCATAACTAAATGTAAATAATTACGTTTCTGTATTATAAGGGTACCTGTAATATAAGTATAAATAAAAATTAACATGTCTGAATAAAGTATAATTAGTTAAAAATTTGGCAAAAATTAATTTGATACAAAAAATACTCTCCTAATAACATAAGAAATTTTAATATTTTTAAATACACTTTTGGTATTTGTGAAACATCAGTCTGAAGCTGGAGTCAAAAATACTGCTATACTACCTAAAACTGCTTTTATGCAACTGAAGTAGCCTACCAGTAATTGTTTGCATAGTTAAATTTTTTCCCACGTACAAGACACAGCAATAAAAGTATATGAGGTGTGACAATCAGTGCAGGTGATATGCAAATATTGTGATGATGTGACAAGGAATGAATTACATACAAGTGCAACACACTTGTTGCAGTCACGGCAATGAACAAACAGCATGGCCACAACCAAGGCTGTTCCACGCAATGATGATAAAGTACTGCGTTGCATCACCCATACACAAGGGCAGTTGTTCCTTGTAACTGCAAGGAACAACAGCATAGTTGTTAGCCAAGTCATTACGAGGCCATTTCTTGGGATGCTGACAAGTTAACTGCATTACCTGTATAACACAGGTGCAAGGAAGTTGCTCCTAGTCACAGTCATGCAGACGTAGGACCTGTGCACGTCACACAGACACAAGGCAGTCCCTCTTTGTAATGTATGTTGCAGACAAACGCAGACTGAATAATTTGTGAGAATATATTTTTATGATATTTGTATGGATGAAACATGTGCTTGAGCAATGCAATTCAACATTATTTTGCAATGACATTAACAAACTCTAAAAGAAAGTAATAGCAACAAAAGGTAATATTTGTTTAAAAGTGCATGTTTTATGAGTAAGCCTATCCCTTCATAGTTAATAGCACAACAATTTTTAACATTTTCCAGAATACTAATTTAATACTGAGAGGAAAAACTTTTCCCTTATCAAACTAGTCATAGCAGAACATTTTGCGTTCACAAACGTAAGCAGACACTGTGTAGTCGTACGGAGTAATTTTTTTGCTGGTATGCATTGCAATGCATTTGACAGAATGTCAAAGCCTAGTTCTATACTGTGGGGTTAGGTGTGGGAGATAGAGAATTAGTGTGTTGTTTATTTCATAGTTAAATGTATAACGTATATAGCCTACCTTTTACTTTGTATCGTCCAATATTTCTATTTAATTACTAATTAGAACATTCACATATCTCAGAAGTCAGCATCGGTTGGTATGAGTGATTTGTTTCCATACAACAACAACCACAACAATAATATCAATTTGTTCTGGCTCAGTAATAGTTGTCGAAATAGTTCTTCCCACATACTATGCTTATGTACTTGGTTAACGTCCCTGAAATTGTTTGCTGTATAATATTAGTAATACTTAATAGTTTACTCATAACTGGGTAATTGTTTGTAACATCAACACTTACATTAACACAGGTATCGTGTTGTGTTACTTCTGTGTTACGTTTGAAAAATGTTTGTTAGTATTGCTCTCTGCAAGAGTTAGAAAATTTCACTCATGCCTTAAACTATTAATATGAAGTTTAGTTGGATTGGATAGAGCATCTGAAGTGAAAAGCAAAACACTTGTCTCATGAAATACATTAAACTTAAGTTTGCCTCTCTTCTCAAATAAATACAACCACAAAGTCATAATATTAGCACTAACTGATATAGGTAAAATAAAACGAGAAGGTTATAATTATAATTCATTTAAAATCAAGTGTGTGTTTTATGTATGCATTGGCCAGAGGAAGACTCTGCAAGGGTAAACTAAAACGGAATTATAAATTGATAGGCTGGCTTTGAATGCCTTTACTGTAATGTAGGCTTAATACAAAATAGTATTAAATATATTACTGCAGCTTTAGAGAATCTGTACATCCCTATAAATTCTAAAGGGTTCGTTGCATCCCATATGTACTGTTTCCTCAGTCGTAGCTAATTCTACTATATGAGTATCCCATAAGTACTGTTTCCTCAGTCATAGCTAATTCTACAATATGAGTATCATTTTCATTACATTAAAAAAATTTTAAAAAGATGAGCATGTACACTACGTGGCAAGTCCATTTTGCTGTTACAAAATAATTATGATAGTGACTCAGTTAAACACTCATAAATCCATACATTTATGACTTTAATAATAAATATTAAATTGAAATTGCCAACTTACGCAAAACACTAGTTGTCACTGACAGAGAGAGAGACTCAAATCAATTAACTAACCTAGTACTTACAAAAAAAAGTACGAATCCCTGTCTATTTTGCATTGCTACTATGTTGCTTAGCAATTCAGTTACACTACAAATTGCACAAAGTCAAGCCACCATTGCAGTTGGAAGGGCCAACAGCTTTTGGTTCTTCAACCATGCATCAGGTTCTAAGAATAAAGCACATGCTGACAATGTCTGATTCCTCCATGCTACAATAGGTTCTAAAGCCCAGTATATACTATCCTTAATTCTCTTCTTAATTACTTACTTAATTCTGTTTATAAATTTCTATTGCAATTTCATACCAGAATTACGTAGCAAAACTTCTGTGTTGTGTACACACTATCTTTGTTTACTAACATGTTTCAGTAAATATAGAATAAAAATACATTCGTGATGTTGGTTGCAGTATTCCATTAAGTGTGTAAAATTCCTGAAAAATATTTCACAAAGAAGACGTTTGTGTAATTGCCAAATAAGTGAAACAATCTTGTATTATTTAGGTTTTGTAAACTTTGATGGTCTTTTCTTCAGTAGGAAACCAACATTTTATTTCTATTCAAATGCTATTGGCAACCCTACTTGTGTACTTCGCAGGCGCGGTGGCTGAAGCTGTGCATTGCGCATGCGCGTGAACATACACTGCGATGAAAAATAGGACGGGCTCTATCTGTGAAATTCAGTACGGAATTCTGTGTAGAACCAGCGTAGTTGCGGTACACACTGTCGCAGTGCTACTTGTAATGAATCTGATACGGAATTCTATACTGAATTATGGCTAGTGTGTACCAGGCTTAAGAATAAAACAACTTTGGGTTCCTCCATCATGAATTGTATCACACTCTAAGAATAAACCATATACTAACAACTTTTGGTTCCTCCATCCTACATCAGGTTCAAAGACAACTTTTAATTCCTACATCAGATTCTAAAAATCAAGTAGGTCTACCTACCAACAATTTTTCGTTCCTACATCAGGTTCTGCGAATAAACAATCTTAATTGTGCACTGTAAGGCAGGGTAGTTAACTAAGTGACTTCTACTTTTTTTTAATATGCTGTAACCAGATATGCCACAAATGCTTGAAATTCTTCAATTACCCATTTTTTTCTCTTATTCAGCAGAGGAAAAGTTTCTCCTTCACTTGTATGGTGCTAGTCACGAGCCAACACTACAGATGCCATTATCTAATTTAAAAATAGAAGCTACAAAATCAATTTTATCTTTGTTTTGCACTTATTGTCTCCAAAAAAAATTATGCAACAGTCCAACATTCTTACTGAATTTACCTGCAAATTCTGCATTAGAAAGGAAACATGTCACAGCATGCTGACTGGTAATGAGGAGAGCATAAGCATGCTTTATTGTCCACTTGCCAGGAAACCTAGGCGTATCAGCAGTGTTTGCCAAATTTGTCATGAACCGTACAATATAGGACATACCTATATAAAAATTGCTTCAACTTATAAAATTGGTACTTAAGCTCAACTTATAAAATTGGTACTTAAGCTACTTGGAGGGATAATATTTAAAATGTGTGTTATTTATTACACTTCCATCATTACTATCTGAATAGAAAGAGTGATTCCAAAGAAAATATATGATCGCAATCGACAAAAACTCACTTAAAACAATCTTCAAGCTGTTCTCTGAATCCTTCAGTCTACGCGTAGTGTGTTAGCATATTTCAAATACATCTCAATCACATTTTGAAAGAAATTATTATAACAAAATTAGTTTAAGGATATTGAAGGAATTTGTTGTGTATAAAGTCGGTAACAAGGCAGACGTGTGTGTGGTAAAATGGCGGACGATGTACGGAGTTGTCAGTTGTAGTCTTGGAACAAATAAATGATGTACTAAGGAACATAACACCTGGCTACAAGTACACGATATGGTTTCATTTACGGCAGTAAAGCAATGCAACCAAAGTAATGGGTTTAATTGGCCACATGGCGAGTACGATGAAGGCAAAGGCAGTTTGTTCTTCGTGGTTAACAATATTAAAAAAGAAGTACAACAAGTAACACTGTTTATTACAGTTATGAGACAGAAAACTGACTGTATTTTGAAAAGAGTATGTTTGACCCAGCCAGCCCAACCTCAAAAACATTCAAACAATTAGTGCAAATCTTGACCAAACACTTTTCCCTTATCAAACTAGTCATAGCGGAACATTTTGCATTCACAAACGTAACCAAGAATCAGGAGAATCAGCATCAGTATGTAATGGAACTGAAGAATTTGACTAAATTACTTAAGTTTGGAGATTTTCTAGACAGTGCTCTACGAGATTGCCTAGTTTGTGGGTTATACATGGACGTGATACAATGCAAACTGTTGACTGACCATGACCTAACTTTTAGTAAAGCATGTGGCATCATAACAAGCACAGAACTCGCAGCTAGCCAGACCAGGATGATCTAATCTTCAAGTTTGGAAGAAGTATACCAGGTAGCAGCGAACGTATCAGGTAGGCCAAAGGTACAGTAAGTGGGCTTTACATCTTGTCGACAGCGAGGTCTTTAGAGATGGTGAGACACAATTTAGTACAATGACAGGAGCTGGGAGAGGAGTCAGCCATGGCCTTTGTTAACATCTCAGCATTTGCCCGGAGCGATTTCAGGAAATCATGAAAACTGAAATCAGGATGACCGGAGCTGGGGATCGAACCAGAGTCCTCCCAAATGATAGGCCAAGGGAACAGAATAAGGTGGCACACTTTATTCAAAGAATATTTAACGAGGCAAGTTAAGATAGAAAGATGGAACACCAAAACAGCGGCAGGCACTCAGCGGGTGTGCAGAAATGTACATGTTGCAGGCGAATAGGTGCACATCTGAATGGAAACTGCTCGGTTTACCAGTGGGCATATTATTCAAGCTGGAAAGCAGGTCATGCAGCATGTGTGTGTCAGAGCAGAAATGTTAAAAATACTGCACTAAAGCAACAGAAGAGCTGTTTACGAGCGTGCATTAGAACTAAAAACTATTGTAGCTATGCCAGAGGATTCAAACATAAAGGAGACAGGATCTGTATTTATTTCCAGTGTGAACAACCCTCTTACAGTTGTTGCATTAGTGAAAGGAAGTTGTCTCAAAACTGAAGTACAGTAGATAGTGGGGCCATTGAGTCAGTAATGTATGTTGCCACATATAAAGACTTTTTTGAACGTATTCCCATGAAGAGATGTGCACTCACATTGAACGCTATAAAGAGGAACAGTATAAAAGTGTTTGGTTGCAGTGACAGGGCCTAAGGGAAGTGTGCACAAGTTATCCACAGTTGCTGTTGCAGGTAAATCGGCAATGTTACCTCTCTTGGGTCTTGGTCATGACTGGTTGCATGTGATTCTTCCAGAGTGGAGAACCACATTACATGTTCAACAGACACATCTCAAGAGTGTCAGCAAAACAAGGTTAGTGAACACAAACCAAAAGTCAGTTCTGAACGTATGCATAAGTGGAACATAACTGGGGACAGGAAATGGAGGTGAAGTTTCGAATTGTTTTCAACCCTCATAATAACACTGTCATTAAGAAAACTCCTACATTTCGTAAGGCTGATGTTCCATAGCATGTGTTGACACAAGTGGAACAGGAGTTAACACGAATTACAGCAAGCAGGGAAAATAGTGCCAGTAGTTATCAGTAAGTGGGATAGTCCAATATTGTCAATACCAAAAAAAAAAAAAACATGCGGTTATGAGGTTGTGTGTCGATTTTAAAGTATTAGTGAACAGAGTGTTAAATGTAGATTCATACCCATTACCCAAATTAGAAGATATCTTTGCACAATTATCAGGAGGAGAAGTTTTTACAGTACTAGATTTGAAAAAAGCTTACCAGCAACTGGAGATGAGACCAGTGTCACAGAATTATTTGGCCATCAACATACACTTAGGCTTATTTCAATGGACTGCGTAGCCATATGGCATGGAAAGTGCCCCACAATTTTCCAGTCTGTGATGCATAGGGTACTTCATGGCCTACCTGGGGTGTTTTGTTACTTAGATGATGTATTGATAGTTAGGAAGTAAAAAAAAGATTGAAAAGAAAAGATGTACAAAGTGCTTAATATACAATATCCGAGTCGACTTGGAAAAATGTCAGTTCTTTAGTAAGTCAGTGCTGTATTTGAGGCACAACATTGATACGATGTGGGTACACCCAACACCAGATAAAGTAGGGGCCATTCTTAAAGCTGCGACCTCGCAAAATGTGAAATAGTTAAAATCTTTTTTGGGGCTGCTGCAACTATACCACAAATTTCTGCTTATGTTGTCTAGCCACCTCAAACCTCTCCACAGACTGACTGGAACACGAATGCCTTGGGTTTGGAACAAAGAATGGTGCAGGGAATTTGAATGGAATAACAACTCACAAATATTTAAAATATTAGAAAAAAAACCAGACTCACAGGACACTAAATTTCAAATCAATCAGACCAGTACAATTCTTCACATTTACATTTACGCAAAAATATTGTCGTTGCCGGTGAAAAACCTCCTTTGTGCAAAAGTCAAAAATTTTCAGGAAAGTAAGTATAAAAAAAAATCTCACAATATTGTTAGTGGTTAGGGTATTAACTATCACAGAACTACATACACATAATTCATTTATATTAGTCTGTACACTTAAGTATAATAGCGTACACAAATTTTATTACGAAGTATCTTTTAATACAACCGATGACACATAGGAGGTTTTTCACAGACGAAGATATCTAGGATTCATCGTTTACAATGAAAATTAAAACAATGAGTGTGTAGCTGCATGCTGCATTCAGTGCATCGTTGCTAAGCAACACTTTCTGGAATAAATAGTTAAAACTAGAAAAGAGCTCATTATCTTTAAACGGCTGAACAATTTTCTTGAAACATAGCTAAGAACCATCTCGAACACATCAGCTTAAAAAAAAAAATGAATAAGTATAGGTCCATTGTTTAGGAGCTACGATGCCACAGTCAGACACACCGATAAACACACAGACACGTCAAATTTATAATAACCCTCTTTTTGCATCTGGGGTTAAAGAGACATGTTTACATCAGTTCAGGCACTGACATTCTTTAACCCTTTATTAACTATAGTAGTGGCATGTGATTCCTCTCGATATGGTGTAGACACAGTTCTAAACCACCAAGTACACAATGTAAAGCAGGAGTTATTTGCATCATGCACCTTATACAAAAATGAACAACATTACTCACAGACTGATAGTAGTGAAACCATTTCACAAGTACTTACACATTCATAAATTTACGCTGGTTACCGATCATCAGACATTACGGTAAACCACCTGGGATCCAATAGGACAACTTTATAAATGTCTGTAAAAACACTCCTTAAATATACTGTTTTTCTAGTGCATAATTATCTACGGACTCTGCTCTTTCACATGTAGCAGTTGACAGCACTTGCAGTATCGCCATTACAAAGCAACATTAATTTTTGTGATTGCCCGCGCAGTTTCCAACAATATTCGCCATCCCTAGTACAAAAACAGCAAGTAAGTAAGTAAGTACACTTCTTAAGCTTTGTATTGCATAATATGTATTTATTTTGAATTTAGTTTGGTTTGATAACGCCAGAAAAAGTTGCTTAACAACATGAATACTATGTAAGTTTGTGAAAAAAATTTGTTTCTGAAATATTTAAAGGGGTATCAGATTGAGGAATGTAAACGTAACCATATTGCCCTTGATCAGATGGTGAAAAATAATATTTGTAAAATATTTTAATTATGTTGTGTGCTAAAGAATTATACATTTGAAATAAAAAATTATTTGTTTTTAGATATTTCACATAAAGTGCTGTTTTGTTCCCCTCCCTCCCCCCAACCCTGTTAACTGTTTTTAATACATTAAAAAACTTACAGAAGATTCTCTACTATAGAACTGAGGGGTACATATTATCGGATTGAGGAATTTTGGACTTCAGCTATCGGATCGTGAGTCGTTTGAACAGACTATTTTAAAAAACAATACTAAAAAAACACTTATGCAATTTTATTTGTACACGTTTCTAGACAACAAAGAAGGTTTGGAAATTCATCTAGTATATAGATACCTTGGTTTAAACAATTATTCTGCTTATCAGAATTATTTTAACGAGAAAATTCCTTAATATATCGGATCCCAGGTGGTTTACGTTAAAGAGGTTGTTGGACTCGACAAAGTCATTCCTGGCCTAGTTAATGTGGGGTTTCAGAGATGGGCAGTAACATTAGCTGTTTATAACTACGTCATAGAGTAAAGGGGAGGGTCACATGACTCGAGCAGATGCACTGTCGCCGCTCCCCACATTGAATATGGCAGGAGATGAACAAATCTGTGCCTTTTCGACTCTCCCAGAAATTCCTTTTACTAGTGCGCAAATCAGCGTAATAAGAGGACACAGCCAAAAGCAAGAGTTTATCCTTGTAACATTGACTAGACAATTTATTGTTTGTGTATCACAACATGCCATCTACAGTTACAAATTTAAATCCAGATGAAATTATATTCCAAAGCCAACGTAAGACAAAACTATTGTTGTTACAATCAAGCTAACCACTCTTAAGGGATCTGAAGTATGGGCAGGGGCCCACAGAGAACGGGAGCAAAATACCTGTGTATAGGACAGGAGATAATGTCTTAGTACAAACAATTAACAACATCCAAAGTCGGATACCTAGTAGAGTGTTCAAAGTTCTTAGTCCTAGAACATACAAGATGGTCATGGGCCAGGATAAAACAAAACTGAGAGAGTAGCCTAGTTCATACAAACCATCTAAGAAGATCACACCTGGAAGACAGTAAATACCCTCCAGTAGATCACAATAAGGAAGACAAGCAAGAACACAGCTGGAAGGTGGAGGCAAAGGATTACAGCAGGCAGATGGGAGTGCCTCTAGTAGAAGCATATGTGTACTAAAGGAATGAAGTGGATGGGAGACGAGAAGAGGCGAAGTATGAGAAGAGGCAGTACAGCAGTCTCCTTGCACCAGGTCTAAGAACTTGAAGGACAGTGGGATACCTGATAGTTATCCTTTCAGAGGATTTGAAAAATATGTCAGTAAGGTGTTCAATGAGGGAAATAAGTCACCTGTGAAACTAAATGTAACAGCCTGCAGGTTTTGCTTTATTACACATACTTTGTTTTGTTGAGTCAATTTATTTTCTGGAGTGCTCAACTTACAGTAGGAAAGGTGGTGACTGCTGAATGTTAAAGTTTTGTAATGTTCTGATAAAGTTTTCTATTGTTCTGATGTTTTAAGTTTTGTTGTGTTCTGATTAGTGTTTGTATTGATCTGTGATGCCTGGGTGCAGAGTATGCATTTGTTTATTTGTGATTAAGTATGTATTGATCTGCGATGTCTGGGTGGAGAAGATGCATTGGTAAAAAAAATCATGACAGAAATGGAATGTTGTGTACAGAGTTAGCAACAAGGCAGAAGTGAGTGTGGCAAGATGGCGGAAAGTGTATGGAGTTGTACTCTTGGAATAAATAAATGATATATTAAGGAACATAACAAGCACACTGTTTCGAAAATACACACAAAATTTTTGGCAACCATTTTCCAAGATGGTATGTTTACACCTTGGCTTCTTTTACACTGTATGTTATTTAGGCTGCCATAAGGGCTATTAGGTACCGCCACCTTGTAGCAGGTTTCCGATACTAGCACATCTGTTGTTTGTTTAGAGAATCACTCTCTTCATAGCTGAAATAGTTCCGCTGTTTCACGCATAAGAGCAGCCCACTCGCACTCTTGATTACGTGGTGTTCGCCAACTCCTCACATCCCTCCCCACTTCTCGCGTTCCACTCTCACATCTTTTCTCTTGTCACTCTTTCCTGATTCACCCCCTCCCCCGGGACAGTTACCGTTCTCTTTCCCCCACACCCTTCCCTTCATAAGCTGTAGCATTGTTGCCAAATTGTGAAGATTCACATACTGTGCGCACGCCAGTGAGTCCCTGGCGTGTATGCCTTGTCTGTCCTAAACGTCATGTACGCTACAATAACAAACATGTCCTAATTACGACATTACTGCGGCTAGTATGTGCATTGACATGCTCTCTGCCTCCTTGTATTATTGACATGTTTACGGACGAAAAAAGCATACCCCCTGGGACTGAGAGCTGGCGCGCGGAGAGTAGCCAAGTAACATTCAGTGTTCAAAGAATTTAGTGTAATATATGCCATTTCTAGTTTGTATAAGTGTTCAGCAAAAATGTACAAGTGGCACCAAGGTGTTATGATGGGACGAAAACGTACCAAACGATCCAAAATTATTCAACAGAAGTAAGCAAACGTTACAACTTCCATGAGTGGAAAACAATAGTACATCAGCAGTGGAAGCGATAAATAGTTAAAGTATTTTGTTAAATATTTTTTTAGAGATCCTATTTCAAACTAACTTAACGTTTATATTTTTGTTACTATAGGATTAAACTCAGTGATTACAGGAGCTTTTATCATACAACGAGCAGGAAACTTATATAAACTGGAATGCTGGCTTGGGATGGTTCCTTAACAAAGACAATGGCTGCCTCCTCTCCCAATTTCTGTCATTTTGTAAAAGTTGTGCGACGACATCTCTAATAACCTCAATGTCGACAAGATGTTAAGCCCATTTACCTTATATAGACTGTGTTCAGTCCCGGTGAGAGTGTGGAATTTTCGCTGCTGGGAATTCATAGACCTGTTTGAAGAGCACATATATATACATTACCCCTTCCCAAGCATCAAAACTTGTCGAAATAATGCAAATTTTGAAACATCTATTGCATCTCATTAGACTTACATGACTTCTGATTTACTGGTTTTCTCCTTCAGTACTGTATATGGCATTCAGTAATTAGTTTACACTTATTAGGTCTATTGGAATTAAAAATTAACCATTTTTTTAGCTAAGAAAATAGAAGTACAGAGTTCACAACATATTTGTATACATTTGAAATGTTGATTTACTGACTACTTACAATGTGGAGTGAAGCACATTTTAATTAAATATGCACAGTGGCCACAGCTTTTGCCTTCCACCAAGTTGATCCGTGTTCGACCCCCGGCAGGGTCGGTCCCCAAATTTTCGCATGTGTGAAATGTGGCATTTCCGTTGTCCAACAAGATTTTTCTTTTTGGGAAACTCACACTTCCCCGGCACTTCGCGTTTCGTCGCTTTTCAATTGTGGGCTTCGTTTCAAGTCATCTAGGGTTCAGTATACATACGCCTATGAGCCCCAATTTAGGTGTCAGGGGTGTGATGCTCTGCCGTCGAATACCATTTCCATGCGATATTTTAGGGGAGTTGAGCACAACCGTCTTGGATTTTCAATATTTTCCATGTAACAAGTTTTCGAGAAGGCTAACTACCCATTTTTGTGACCTTTAGTACCCTAAATTAAATATTGTTCTCCAACTAATCATACAGTGTTAGATAGTAAATTACCTTAATATTGCGTGACATTTGCTGGGATATGTTAAATATTATGCTATACATTATTCTCGTGCAAATATCAGACAATATTAATGTAATTTATTATCTAGCCTTACAATGTAAAAATTTATTTTATTTATTTACAACAAATTTACAGAGGGCAAAAACAGCCCGAAGGCCATGAAATTTACCCCCATAAACAAACAACAGTCAGGGGAACACAAATACATAAAAAACAACATAAAAACAACATAAAAACCACATAAAACAACATACAACACATAAAAATAAACATAAAAAATAACAAAAGATAATTAAGACAACAACAACATAGAAAGAAAACAAGGAAAACATTGGACAAAGGGAGCGCACTGTCACCGGGAATGGAGTCGAGCTCACGGCAGAGGAGAGGACCCTCGGGACTGCTTTTCGGTCCCCTCCCCCCCGCAGCCAGTCCCACCACAGTGAAGCAATCCCATTTGAAAAATGAGAAAAAATAACAAACATACAATACATACCAAACAGAAAAACAAGCATGAATGAAACTGAGGGACAGAACAAAACAAGAAGCAAGAAAACATGTGTAGGTGAACTCAACAGCCGGTGGATTCCCCCACCGGAGGGGGCCCTGGTGCGGATTGCCTGCCTCCCAGGGCACTGT
>PNEQ01090908.1:0-14266 GCA_003012365.1 Medauroidea extradentata
ATGCGACAAGTTATTTGCAAAACTCTATAAATTGTAGTAACCGAGAATGTCCGAAACGCCTATCAATAACAATGCAGACGATGGGTCAACCTACTACTAGCGCTCGTAGTTCGCAAGCCGCCGCGAGCTTCACTAAGCGCACGCGGCCAAGCATTGCGAAAGATAGGCAGTTGCCAGACCTAACTATATGACCATGGTGGCAACTATCGTCTTCATTGCACTAAGTACGTATTACAACTACCAGTCTGACCTGGTTACTAAGTAAGTGGTGTTGCGTGGGCTTGTGTAGTCTTGGTTCCAAGTTCTTATGCTGATTCCATCGAGGTCTCATGTACTGTGTTTTGATTGTAGGTTTAATGTACAATATTTCTTACGTTCAACGACGGATGGGGACATGAATTCCAAACCATTCTAACTCCAAAATGTAAGAAATAACAATAAAAGGTAACATCTTGATTGTGTGCATTTATATCCATCTAAAACGTTTTACTAATCAAATTACAATAATTTCTTCTGTAGTTAGTAATATATTTAAGATAGAAATAAATACATGCGATAAAGATAGCGTCTTGTTTTGCTAATTCTTAAATTGTGGAGTTCTTCATGATTTGGGATTCAGGTCCCTACCTGAATGTTCATATCAAATAGTTAAATTTTATTTATTTTAATGAGTTGAGGTAGTATTTCCTTAAGTTAGAAATATTACTATATTAGTCTCTGTCTCTTAAATCTACCTGTACGGTGTAATTTTTCCCCCGATCAACTTGAATTGTAACACAAATACAAAAATTCATTTGCCGGCACCAAATTAATCAAACTTCCACACCGCCCGTGAGTACCATCTTGTAAGTGCCTGTAGCATGTGGCCTAGTTATTTATTTATTTATTTATTTATTTATAACGTCCAAAATTGCAAAACCCATGTTTTATAATTTTACATTTTGCTGTCATAGCATTTGTTATTTTCTTCAATACCGTAATACCAATAAATAGTTATCTCGTTACAACATTGCTGTAAAGTAAACAATAGGATGAACTACATATCAATAAGGCCTTTCCTGTCAGCTGAACTATACCTTTGAGCACTGAAATATTTTAACAGTTTCTGTCAATAGTGTGTTTCATTCATAGGTAATATAGCTTTAATTAATGACAGAAATCTAGCATAGCGCAAGTCAAAACTAGTGCTCACAGCTTCACTTTAATTATAATGTTTTTAATAAGTGTGACACTATCGACATATATATTTTTTTACTTCGAAAGTTAGCAGTCATAAACTCATAATATTAGTAGTGAGGTCAGAAACCTTTTCAGATAAGTAAGTTTTAGCGTGAGATGTTGTGTAGTGATGTGTTGATATTCACTCCTCAGTGACACGAGACACAATACATCTCAGAGTTGAGGTTCCACAAACATAGGAGTACAAGTAATCTACAGACATGTAAGTATCTCCTTAAAGTGTGGTGTGTTACCTGACTGCACACCCACAAGGTCACCTTCCATCAGCTGCACGGGTGCATCATGGCCGCCGCGCGCCGGTGCATGTCCACTGACGTCACACAGCGAGGCAGTGTTCCGTAACCACACTATTTACTGTCCAGTGACTTAGTTGATGTGCAACAAACGGACAATTTTTGTTTCCATGCGTGAATTAAACATTGGTTTAATAGTTTTCAGTTACATGTGTGAAATTTATAGGCTATGTTGCCTATCGAAGCCTTACACTATGGCACGCTTCATTCATACAAGAGCGTAATAGTAATTGATATTGTGTTTGTTCGCCAAGATTTGAAGTTTTAAGAGATACTTCGCTCAAGTCAGTTTGCAATGGAGGTATAGTGTCATACACGCCATCAATAGCTGCAGCTGGTTTCATTGGCGTCTTATAGTCGTGGTAAGCAAGTGTGCAATGTTGCATTACATTTGTTTGAATAATGTGATGTTTATACTTTTGTTCGCTATTCATCATGGAGCATTTCACGAAGGTAAACAACGAAATGTATAGCAGAGGTAGGCTATAACGACTAAAAATGAAAATTGTGCTACATTGAATGTTCTTAAAAGTTGGTGTTACAGTGAGGTAAATTGTAGCGAAAGATTAGCTTATTTCGGCGAAATAAGGTTCTCGTTGTTTAACATGGGAATTAACTTTCATATTATCTTTTATGACGTTTTTGCATATTACATGCTCATTTTACCTGATTGAGACAAATGACTGCAGCTGGAAAATTTGAGCACTTTTCTCAGAACAAATTACATATATTTCATTGGGCTCGTTCGTCTTCGGATGACAGTTATTGAAAATGAAATACAGATTTAAGTAACGTGGCAGCTAAAAGAAGGTATGGGCCCAAATAGAAACTGAATTCGCATTCTGACGTAACCCATGTTCGAGATACTTTGCATTGAGTCAATTTGGTTTACACGCAGAACCACGTGACAGAATGTTCATTGATCATATCAGAGAATAAGTAAGTGGTAACAAAAGCCTCAAAACATGTTTTTTTGTACTTTTTTTTTTCTCTGGATTGCCATGGTGTCGGAGTTTCTAGAAGTTTGGTTACACTGAAGATTAATAAGTCCTATTTTATAATGTGTGAGGAAATTTACACGTGACATCACATTTTCCATTTATAATTTGTGTAATTAAGATATAGAAAATTACAGTATTTCTTGAAATACAAGCGGTTGTTTAAAGCAATGTCTCAAATTCCACATGGCTTTGTTTACACGCCACGCCCCGAGAATTAGTACAACAGCAACGATTTGAAAGCTCCATTATGTAACTTCTGATAGTTATAATCTGATGATGTACCTAGATGTATAACGTTTATCATTTCTAAATATTTAATTAATTTACAAACGAATTATAGTGTATCAAGCACTACAAATTGTTATATAAACCAATGTCTATAATCCACGTGGTGTTGTTTATATTCACGTACGCCCCGAGAGCTGGTACGATAACAACAATGAACAAACTTACCTTGCCTTGTTTGTAACTACTCATTTACTCTGTGGTCATGTCACACTAATGTAAACAATAACAGTGAGTGATAAATAGTGCATTATCGGCAGCAGAAACAGGCAATATCGTTTTCATGTCGGTTTTCTTTGTTAAACGTTTCACAAACTCCACGTCCGTAGAATATTCGCCATCGCGCGATTACCGACGAGGACGAACATTGCGTTGTTCACAATTTTCGACACGTCGAAGCAAATTCAAATCATCTTCGTCGGATAACATCGGCACTTCGTACTCCATCATGCAAACATGCGCTGTTTACATATCAGATTACCACGTCAATATTTCAGAGTTTAAGGCCATGCCTGGTAGTTTTGCAGTGATTTCGAAAATAATTTTTCCAAAATGAACTAATATCTCTATCACAAAATCGCTACATTGTTTTGTCACTAATACATCAAAGTTTCTATCTGAATTTTTCCGTTGCAATGAACACGATAGATTTTTAGATTCTTGCACCCAAAGTATCACATATTTTAGCATGAAAATGAGCCAAAATAGCACAAAATATTTTTTTTTACTGGCAAACGACTCATTTTTTTAAAGCCTACGTATAATTGTGCATAATATGACTTCACGCGCTCTCAATTTTTTTCAACCCATTTGGTTGAAAACTTTTGGAGTTTTTTGCACCAACGTGAAAAAAACTACCGGGCATGGCCTTAAGGTACGCAGTGAAATATTTTCGACATTGTAATTACAATAAATGTTCATTATTAACACATACCATACGTAATTGTTCTTTAATTAAACGTCACAACTGTTTAAATCCAGCTTTTATTTCAAACATCGGTCCGCCATCTTGCTTCAGAGAGCTGAAAGGCATAGACTTTTGGTTGACTGACTTCTCATCGCTTCCTTCTCTTACATTTAAGTACTCAGTCAACAAGGCAGTAATAAAGGCGTCCTTGTTTGTTTATTTTATTTAAGAACGCATTCGTCCTGAAGGAAGGTATCTGCATACGGATGTGTACGATGTAAGCGCTGTCAGTAATACTTTCAGCTGTAAGACTGCTCCACAAACTTAAGTCTCGGCAGCACAAAGACGCTTCTTTGTTCAGCAAAAAAATTTTTTTTTTCCCCACAGTTAAAAACTCCAGTCGATTTGACTTCTAACATCTGACTTGACGATAGCTTTCAATACGTTGCTTCTTGTGGGGTCGTACACAATGGCGTCGCTAAAGCTAAGTCAAGAAGCCGTTATTTTACGTTTCTGATGAACTGAATACCTAAAGTCAAAGTCAAGATTTTCGTTCACAAAGAACCAGCTGCTTGTGTCTGTTACAATGAAAAATGTTTTATTCTGTAGTGTTGGGATTTAATGGAAAACATAACAGGTGTGTATCAAATGTACTCTGAAAACTTAATAGTATTAGATACTTATTCGTTAGTGAACTTAAAGTTTGGTCAATAGGTGGCATTTCGTATGTTTTGAAGAATATTCTAGTTAATTGAACGTATTTTAATTAGTAGGCTTATTTTTGACATATCTACGTGATATGCTTTGGACAAATATATAACGATTTATGTAACAATATTTCCGTTTCAAAAACCTATTCTCAATCGTTTTTCAACAGTCGTTACTTTATCTTTACGTTTGTATTGTGTTTTGATTAACATAAACCTAAAGTATCCAATTGTGTATAGGCCTTAAGAGAGCGCGGTACACAATTACACACTAAAAAGCATTAATCTATAACTATAGGTTTCTTGAAGCCAATTTGCGAATATTGAACTATAGCCAACGTTTTAAACAAAAATTGTTTCCAGTGTTACGAACTTCTGAGGTACAATTTCTGACGCCGGAACCTCGTGCATTTAACTGCGGCGCAAGATATCGCGCGTAACGAATTAGTAATTATGGATAAATATTTATTCGTAAAGTAGGCAAACACCTTTATCTAGGTTTGCCATTGAATTTTTTATCCATGTTGGCTTCGATAACAGCGTAAAAAACAAATTGATGTTTTCAGCGTTTATTTATCTACCACGCACTCTTAAGGCTGCCGCCTACCCAACGCTTCAAATGCGTTGCAGTGTGTTCGTAACCAGGTTTTTTTCTACGAAACTATTCCACGTGTGCCAATTGTGCCAACGTACGAAAATAAAAACTTTGGACAAGGTCGGAACCTCATTAAGACGCCATGCTCATTAAAAACGCTGTTTCGAAGTCCTCCAACATGGCTAAAAACGGTCTTTCAGACTTCCGTACTTCAAAATGTACTAACCGGATTTATGCGAAACTCAGATTGCGACCTGCGCTGAACTTAGTTGCAGACTTTCCACCAATAAAATTATGTGGTCATAGCTTAATGTCCCATAATAAAAACCGTTCGACGGGAAGCTTGCACGCTAGTTCAGCGCTTGGCTCGTTGAGGCGACGCAGTATTTGATGCGCGCTTCAAGGTCGACCTTACTGCTCCGTCGCTTTTGAGTCTGTCACGCGCGGGTAGAGCTGCAGGCGCTCCCCCTCCGTTCCCCGTCTTCTTTAACAGTTTAAGTTAGATTGATGTTTGCTTAATACAATGACAGGGAACTACATGTATTGCTATTGTTGATCCTTACGTAACAAAACCGTTCTTCGATTAAGCGATTTTTTTTTATTTCAACTAACCTAAACTGACGCAGGGGACAGTGAAGGGAGGGGGAAAGGTTTGCACACAACGGGGCGTATGAGGGGTGGCTAAGCCTTGTTCCAGCTTTGTGATAGAAACATTATTCAGCAGTTGGTCTACAAGATGGGACCGTGCCTTAACATAAGCATGTATCTCGTAGCAAAGATACTAAACATTGTTTTTTGTAGAAGGGCCTGAAAGCCATGTGCGGGTATACTATTGGAATTAAGGTAGTGTAAGATTATTTGTATCGGGGAGGGGGGGGGGTTATAATTATTGTGTAACAATTTCGTTCAATTAAGTAAGTAATGTATGTAAGATAATCAGGGTATATGTAATTAGATGCATATACAATAATTTATATGAGGAATACTTTGAGGATGCATGAACAGTGACGAATCATGACACGACAGATCCCTGACACAGAAGGTCAAGCTTGTCTTCAAGGACAGAGCATGCTCGTACAAGATGGGAGGGTAGAGACCTCTGTGGTCATGGATGCCAAAAAATGAACAGTTGTGATATAAGCTGTAGAAATATATGTAATGTAATAAGTCACATGCCACGATGATCAACTTAGCAAGTTAGTTTCGATTATGAGAAATAAATGGTTCTCATAGGATGAAGGAAGAAAACGAAACGCAACTGAGTGCTCGCATGTGATTGGCTGGTAGGGTTTCTCTTGTTTGTTGAGACTTCAGGGTTGGCAGGAAACAAAGAGCAGGAGACTGCGGGGTGGAGGGGGAAAGACGTTAGTTGTGCGTCTGGGACTTACCACGAAGAGAGACAACTTACAGAGGATTTATTGACACAATATTTGAGAGCCACGTCTTGCAAGCAATTACTCGCGGGCGTCAATAACTGGTAAATTACGACTGTATTCGAATTCTTTCTCTGTTGATCCTAGGAAGGCGGAAAACCATAACCCCGAGTGTATTTATTGTAACTGAAGGTAAATGAGGTCCCTCATATCAAATGAAACTGTAACGTGAAAGGACACTTGCAGATGTAAGAAAAGTCCTCAACGGGAGGACAGATGTTTGTTGAGTGGCTTACACTTGGAGGCGATGATTCTCTTGGTGAGTAAGCAAGAATCACCCTTATAGCCCACGTTATTTCAGGCTCGTAGTCCCAACAGCACGCAAATTATATCTGCAACTAAATTATATTATTGCTCGTATCGAAGGCCATCTTCAGGAGTTGAGCACAGAAGGCATGATAATACCATTTTCCCCATGTTCAGTTTTTTTTATCTCTTTAATGATATATCGATGGCCCAGTTCAAAAGGGAAGCAACTAAAAATTCCCTGTTTTGAGATAAATGCACATAGAAAGATTTCCGTTTCACCGAAAAAGCTATTAACATATTTGGTCGGTGTTAATGTAAAGAAAAAGTACAGAGACTACTATTTAAGGCGTTTAAAATATTTATGGTCTGCCTTTGCTGAAATTATCACACTTCAAAATAATAGTTACATTCCTGTCTCTTTACTGGCAGTCATAATAAAGTGCCATGTAATTAAAACAAGTGAATTTACGTGTTGTTCTTTTTTTTTCAACTGAGTGCATTTCTGTCTATGTCTTGGTGAGCCAAACTCAAATATGCAATGTTTTGAGTTGTTTCCCTTTTGAAGTGGGCCATCGGGTCCTAACGTAAAATGTGGCGTCTGTTTTTTCGTAAGGCAAGACCACACTTCTGGAAGAATTAAGTACTGAGATAGGGGTCTACGCGCTGGGAAACGTCTTGCTGGCGAGTTTAAGTCCTCGATACAGTGTCGCAGGTATTATACTTAGAGATACAAGCATAAACACAGGTCTAGGGAGGGGCAGGCAGATTGTCGGCACAAGAGAGCGACCATAGTGCACTGCTACACAAATATACCTACATAATACAAGACACCTCGTATCTTGTGGTGATGAATGTTTGTATTCATGACCTACACTCCTGTCACAGGTACTGTGCACATACACTATGTGGCTACAAGTCATGCATGTGTTGTGTGTATGTTCCAGTCACTAGGCATCTTGGGATCTCTGCCGGCAGCATGGCTGATATGTACGCTGCTGGTGCTGCTACTATACTTGCTGACGAGATGCTGCGACCGTCGACCTCGTCCCAGACGCTCCATCGTCGCTCTCAAGTGGACACTCGCTGTATTCGCTCTTCTCTGCTGGTAAGTCACATTACCTCAGTGTAGTGCTGTGTAGGTAGTCTCTGCCCTCATTCACTTACCAGCAGCTCTGTGCTAGGCCACCTCCCACATTACATCACACTCTCGTTGATATTAGCTTTATGCTTGTACATGTCTCTTCACAAATTTCCTTCGTCTTTTTTCCTGTAGTTTCATGCTAGAATATAGCGGTGTGACGCAACGGCAACTCGTTGGACTGTCCCCCTCAGGAGTAGTTGGGTTCGATTCCCGGCTCTGTTAGCTTATCCTGGTTTTGGTTTTGTATGTTTTCCCGAAATGGTTCAAGGTGAATATTGTAATGATTCTTTCACTAAGGTGATGGAAGGTTGTTCTCTCAGTTCCTGTCATTGTCACATGTTGTGGCAACGTCTCTAATGACTTTGCTGTCGACTAGACATCAACCCTACTTACTTTACCTGATCTACCGCTTGTTAAGTTGAATGATCCTTTATTAGTAAGGTGACTTTTTAATGTGTTACCTCTCTTTCATTACTTACTAAAATATATTCAGCGAGCCTGTCAATATGTGGTAAAGCCAATTTAATAAGCATAGATAGCCACAATTGGTTAAAATTGTTAGAGGTTGCAGTTAACGAACCACTAGGCATAGAGAGTTGAGATTGAGCAAGAAGCTATCTTTAGTGATCCTACTTACAAAGATGTTTGCCATTTGTCATTTACGAGCATAGATTGGCCACCATTACTTGTAAAAGCATAGTTGGATTAGGACTGTGGATTGCTGAAGTAGAACAGACACTAATTATATTGATTATGTGAAAGTAATTTTTGTGTTATGTACTATTCAATAGTAGTTTTTTCTAACAAACAAAACTTCTTAAACAAAACACTTCTCCATGGATTACGTAAACATAAAGGTTCATTCAGTAAGTTGAAGTGACGCCACGTACTCCCCTTCTAGTGACCACGTCGAGAAGTCGTTGGAAGATGCACGGTTCGGTCATGACATATACGTTTTTGTCTTGGTAGATCTTGCGGTAAGTTCATTTTTAGTGGTGTTGTATCCTTAAAATCCTGGATTGGTTCATCAAAGTGTGGAGTTGTTAACTTATGTGGTGGTGATGTTCAATGTAGTGGAGAATCATTAAGTATAGGTTAAATGCAGGTTTCAGTCTGTCAATCGAAATTGTTTTTTCGCCACAGTTAGTTTCAATCAGGAACTGTGTATCTGACCGAGATATAACACGGAACAGCCCGCCATATACAGGTTGTAATGTTTTTCGCATTGAATCTTGTTTGACGAACACAAAAGAGGTTGACATAAGTTTTCTCTGTACAAAGATCTTCCCAGGAGTATAATGTTCTGATAAGACTAGGCGTTGTGTCCTCATAGTTTCCTTCAGTAGGAATAAAAACGTTGGTATGTTTTGATGTGTTATCATCTAGAAAGTCGGAAGGGAGGCGAATAGGTTCACCGAATGCCATTTATGCAGGTGTATTGTTGTTCTGTTGAATGGCATAGGATCTGAGTCTCAATTGTAATATAGGTAATTTAGGTACCTAATTACCCAACTATCAGTTACGTGTGCCCTCAAGGCAGATTTTAATTGGTGGTGCCAACATTCCACTTTACCATTTGCTGCAGGACGATATGCAGTAATTTTGATATGATGAATATCTAATAAGAATATTTAGACGAGAAAACAATTCACACTCGAATTGGCGGCCTCTATCTGTAGTGATTATGTTCGGAACGCCGAAATGTGCAATCCATGTTGAAACAATTACTTCAGCAACTGATCCCGTGTTGATGTCACTGATCGGAACAGTTTCTGGTCAGCGAGAAAACCGATCTATCATTGTGACCAATCAAATATCGGTATCCTTATGATGATGGTAATGGGCCAACGATGTCAATGTTAACATGTGAGAATCGTTTGTCTGTTGGATCATTGCTGCCAACAGCACTCGTCGTGTGTCTCCATACTTTTGATTGTTGACGTAGAATACATGATCTTTCCCATAATGCAATGTCACGTTTAAGTGATGGCCACGAGGTCGATTGAACTTTTGACACCAGGAATAGATGGTGAGTGCTTAAAATATCCAATTAACGTTGCAAGAAGTAACGTTTACTCCATTAGGTCCTGTCGGTGTATTTTTTGTGCAATACAGAGACAGTGTGCATATCGTTACCACCACCACCGCGCACGCCGTGCGAGATCCTTTATCATAGCATTGTTAATACAAAATTCCCTTGCCTCGATCATATAACGCAAGTGTTTGACTGCACTATATGCTGCGAGGAGTTCTCTATCGTAAGCAGAATAGTTATTTTGTGTATCATCCAACTTTTTAGAATAGAAAACTAAGGGTTCAATGATGTTGTGGCGGATTTGATGCGAGGAGGCACCAATTGTGAAGTCAGATGCATCTACCACGAGAACTAATAGAGCGTCTGCAGATGCAGTGGCGGCTCCAGACATGGGCTCGTTTATTCACAATCAAAAGATTCAGTTTATTGTTTCGTGTGCCGTTTGTTCTTGTTTACTTCGGCCAGTGCACTTAGTTCGAGTGAAGGGATGAGCGACTGAAAGCACCTAGGTGATGCCTTGATATCTAGCAGTGCTCACAAAGACTGTATGTCAAAATGGTTCGATTTAGACAAAAGGCTACATTGCGGGAAACTCATTGATTCGCTGTCTCAGAATAAGATGAAAGCTAAACAGCTGCGTTGGAAAGACATATCGGAGAGGCTTCTGGCAATAACACAGTTTTTGGCTTCCAACAATATGGCTTTTAGAAGGCACAATGAAATTTTAACTTCAGATTCCAGCGGAAATTTGTTAGATTTGGTCAAGTTGATTGCTAGGTTTTTATCCAACTTTGCGAGAACATATAAACCAAGTGATGAACAAGTCTGTTGTCAGAAACCAATATCTTGGGAAAATATTCAAAATGAATTCATTCAACTTTTAGCCAGTCACATTAAAGCTGAAATACTACAAAGAGTGTTGAAAAACAAGTAATGTTCAATTATTGTAGACTGTACTCGAGATATTGCTAGGATTGAGCAGCTCTCCATAATACTGCGAACTGTAAACAAAGACACTGGTGGTATTGAGGAACACTTGGTAGGTTTTTTAGTGGTAGAGAAAACTACTGGTGAAGGGTTGACTGATTACATTGTCAATGAACTGGAGCAACTAGGTTCGTTATTAGAAAACTGTAGAGGGAAAAGCTACGACAATGATGCCAACATGCGTGGAGAAAAAGGTGGTGTTCAACAAAGAATTTTAAATAAGAACCCTCTTGCTTTCTTTGTACCTTGCGGAAGTCACAGTTGGAACCTAGTTTTGGGCGATGCAGCTTCATCTTGTGCTCAAGCTCAGTCTTTTTCGAGCTATTGCAAAGACACTACACAATTTTCTCATGCTCCACTGATAGGTGGCACATTCTTAAGGCCAATGTGTACACCTCACTGAAACCTCTTTCAGAAACCAGGTGGGAGTACAGAGTTGAATCTGTGAAAGCAGTAAGATACCAGCTGAACAGCGTTCGCAATGCTTTGTTGGAACTGTGTGTATAAATGACAGATTGTGTGGTTACCAGCGAGTGTCAATCCTTGGAAAGGGAAATAACAACCTATGAATTTGTTATCTCCCTGGTGATTTGGTACGATATTCTTGTCAAGATACACCGTATTAGCAAAATATGGCAAAGTGAAGACATGCATTTAGATGTGGCAGTACAGCACATTAAGGTTTTTATCGAGTGGCTTTAAGATTATCGTGAAAATGGATTTTCATCAGTATTTTCGACAGCGATGGGAAGTTACAGAAGAGGCAAGCATTGAAACCACATCAAAGGCCATCAGAAATAGACGGAAAAAGAATACGTTTTCTTATGAAGCAAATGACGAGGTTCCTGAGATGTCCCCACAAGCTAAATTTAGTGTTAACTGCTTTAATGTTATAATAGATGCAGTGCACACAAGTTGCAAGCCAAGATTCGATGCACTTAAATCTCACGAAATTGCATTTGGATTCATGTACCGAATCAAGGACTTGCTGGAAGTGAATGACAAGGAATTAATGCATAAGTGTAAATATTTGCAAGAATATTTAACTGCAAGCATAGGCGATGATATTAAGTTAATTCATATTTACTTTCTCGTGCAAACAAATATGTTGTTTTTAAATTATGTATTCAATATTACATTAATTTTAATTATTACTTTTTACTTTTAATAATTTTGAATCAGACTTAGTAAATAGTACTGCTTGAATGAAGTAAATTTTATGTAGGCCTTATTTTGCAATTATTATTATTAATGTAAACTAAATAATTTATTATAACACTCATGACCTCATTTTCTGTAACTTTACCTTGTACTACTGTACACATCAAAATTTAATAGTTAGCATTTTCTGTTATTTTAACAAACTTTAAAATATTAAAGATGTATGTCATGTAAGAAGTAGGCTATATGCATATAGGATATACATATAGGTAGGTATATACACGCTCATGCATGTACATTCCCAAAAGTAGTGAAATTGTCTTTGCCGGATTTGATTGATACGATTACAAGGGGCCCCATTAAGAGCCATTGCCCAGGGCCCCGCAAAAGCTAGGGCCGCCACTTAGCAGATGGATGTGCAAGTAATGTTGCACTCGCTGAGCTTCATTTAAGATCTTCAAAAGCTCGCTTACATTCAGAAGTTCGTTTAGTCACACGTTTATCATTCTTGATAGAGCCTTTTGTAAGTTCGAGGAGTTTGGTAAGCATCGGTGGTAAAAGTTAATTTAATTAACCCAAGGAAACGAATTAGTTCTAATTCTGTATTTGGCAATGAAAATTTGGCAATCGCTTCAACACGATCGGGCAGTGGAGTTATGCCTTTGGCACTAATCATCATTCCCAAGAATGGTACTTCGGTGGCTCCAAAAATACATTTGCTTATTGATGTTGATATGAAATTTATTCAGCCATTCTAAAATTGTTCGGAGATGACGATAATGTTCTTCCTCGCTTGTTGAGGCATTGAGAATGTAATTAATGTATGTAAATGCAAATGGAAGCCAACCCAGGATGGAGGAGTCAGTGAACCTCTGGAACGATTGTGCTGCATTATGTAGACCAAATGTCATTTTTAAAAATTCAAACAATCCTAATGGTGTGATTATTGCAGTTTTCGGAACATCTGCAGGGTCAACTGGAATGTGATGGAATGCGCGTACTAAATCAATTTGGTAGAAAATGTGTTTCCGTCTAAAGCTTGTTGAAATCCTGAATATGAAGAACACGATATCTGACTGGTTTGGTGATATCGTTGAGCCGGCGGTAGGCACCACATGGACGCCACGAACCATCCGTCTTGTCGACAAGACGTAGAGGGCTGGACCAAGGACTCACTGATGGCTGACAAATTTCCAAATTGATCATTTCATGAAACACTAGTATGGCTTGTGTTAGTTTTTCAGGAGGTAAACGTCTAGCCCTACGTGAAAATGGCGGGCCTGGTAGCGTGGCCAGAAGGTTGTGTTAGTGGGGTGGGATAGCTGAAAATCATGCCAAAACATTTCACATCTGGCAACCAATGTGCCCCTTTGGATTTAGATAGTACGTGGGTAAAAGAGTCTAAAAAGCCCGGGGCACAAATTTTTTAGGCCCCCCAGCGGCGTTGCTGACGTAATCAATATGGCCGTCGAAGTTTTGTGACACGCTTCGACATTTCGCTATATAACTAGTTTTGTATTTTGATATTAGCAAATATTGTTAGTGATTATTGATCTGGAGAAAACACGCTTTCCAACAGTATATTTGACAGCAATGTCGAAATTATCAATATCAGAAATATTTTAAACTTTATAAAAATTTTGGTCTCTAACTTTGATTTTTTCTAAACATTTCGCTAAATAATTTGGAATCTGTTACATCTAGCTGAAAATTTACGATATACTTTTTTGTTCGTTCGAAAATTTCCTTTAAAATGGTATAATGACAACTATTTTATCACAAACTATGTCTGAAAATTTGCGAAAACAATGTAGCACTACATAGCATTGTCAAATACACTAATGTTAGCCATAATATCCAAATAAAAGAATACCCCACTGTCATATGCAATGGTTTCCAAATGATTAATGTAAATTCACTTGTGATTATAGATCACTGTCGGAGCACTGTCCTTCACATTCACAAAGTTTCGTACAACGTATTCCAATTTTAACACATTTACAAGATGTGCATCGCTTGCGGCAAGTACAGGAAGTAAGTTGTACACAGTGTTTTGACACTTCTGGAATAGTTGTCCACATAGGTCTGTATGATCCTTCTGATGTTACCATCCATCCCCACTTGGTTGGCGAAGGTATTGTGTATTGTGCAACGAGACTGTTGCTCCAAATTCTTGCTTGGAGAGTAGCTCGTTTGATGTGTTGTGTTAGAGCATCTGCTGTAGGGGGTATGT
>PNEQ01090921.1:0-29019 GCA_003012365.1 Medauroidea extradentata
CTCATTGCTGACATTCATTTCTAAAAATCAGAAGTTGTTCCACACAAATGAACATTTTCATAACCATAACACTAGAAGTAAAAACCTTTTACACATGCCTCTTGTCAACTTGACCTTACAGCAAAAAGGTCCTTCATACACAGCTTGCAAGTTGTTCAACAAACTCCCCAGCCACCTGCAAGATGCATGTTTAGCTAACCCAAAAATATTCAAAAAAACACCTTAAAGATTTCTTGATCATTAATGCTTTTTACACAGTCGATGAGTATTTGAGTGGATCTATGACAGTGTAGATACTTATTTAAGATATTTATTCTGGGTTAAGATTCTGTTTCTTCTCTTGTTTTTTTTTCTTTTCTTTTACATGTGGAGACCATAAAGTATGCTGATGTGAGCCTACGTGCGAGCCTGAACCGACAAGAAATGTTTGAATTTCGCTCTTTTAGTGTATAATTTTTAATGTATAACTTAAGCAATTTATTCATTTGTTTGTATATTGTAAATATGACTTGTCCGATATCTTTGTGCAAGAATGTACACAAAAAAGATCTAAGGATGCAATAAACTAAATCTAAAATCTAAATCTAAGTTTTCGACCATAATTCGTGAAATGGCGAAACAAAAAGACAGAAAAACGCTCACGATTGAGCGAAAGATCGACATTTTGGACGTTTAGACGCACACAATGGAACTCGCGTTTCGTTAGCAAATCAATTGGATATTCCAGCGTCAGCAAATCAATTGGATATTCCAGCGTCGACTTTAAATACGATCGAACGAATGCGCAAGGCAATTGAAAATGCTTCACGGCGCAGCGGTAGTATGTCAAAACGTATCAAATCTATAAAAACGACTAAATATGAAGAATTAGACATTTTAATGAAAGAGTGGTTTGTCAACATGAGGACCGCCGGTATTCCTGTTGATGGGAAGTTGCTTCGAGAAAAGGCGATTCACGTGTCAACACGGCTTCTGTGCATCTAACGGCTGGATCGATCGTTTTAAAAAACGATACAATGTTGTTTATCATGCGGTATCCGGGGAGAGCAACAGTGTCGATGTAGAAGGCGTTGAAGATTGGAAAAAGAAATTGCCACAAATCTTTAGTGGTTATGAGCCTAGAAACATCTTCAATGACGATGAAACTGGCTTATTTTTCAATTTGATTCCAAACAAAACATTGGGATTCCACTGGGAGAAGGGCCATGGTGGGAAGCGATGTAAACTTTGGTTAACTGTGTTGTTGTCTACAAACTCCGACGGCAGTGAGAAGTTACAGCCAATTGTGGTGGGAAAGTGCTTGAAACCCAGGTGTTTTAAAGGTACCAAGACCCTCCCAATCAAGTGCTTAGCTAATAAAAAGGCATGGATGACTGGCACTCTCTTTGCCTCTCAGTTACATGCCCTGGATGCAAAAATGGGGGTCCATAGCAGGAAAATATTATTGTTCATCGATAACTGCTCAGCCCATCCAGTAGACGTTTCTCTTAGAAATATAATATTGGATTTCTTTCCCCCAAATACCACCAGCCATCTGCAGCCCTTGGATCTCGGAATCATCCACAGTTTCAAGGTGAAATACAGAAAAAGACTGGTTCAGAAGGCAATCAACTTGGTTGATTATGGTAACATGCACTGCCAACTTGAAAGTCAATGTTTTAACGGCTTTGCACTACATTGCTAGGGCATGGTCTGAAGTAAGCGTTGCGACCATCCACAACTGTTTTAAGAAAGCTGGCTTTCGTTGTGAACATGCAACAACTACAGAGGAGCCAGAAAAGATGCCTCCTGAATGGGAAACACTGGAAGTGGAAGAGACATTTGAGCAGTTCATGCTTGTTGATGAAGGACTTGTGACGTGTGACATACCAACATTAAATGATGTCATTGAGCAGCACATAGAGAACAAAGCCAGCAGCAGTGATGTGCAGAATGAAGATGAAGAGGATGAAGGTGAAGAGGAAGAAGAAATGCTGTTGCAGTGACAGCACTTGAAACTGTTAGTCGCTATTTGACAAGTGTTAGTGACAGTGAACATGTATGCACTCAATTTTGTTAAAACCAATGTTGTGTTTTAATGTGTACATATTATACGTAAAATTTTTTACAGTATTGTTGTGTTTACAAAAGAAGTCCAGCATTAACAGGTATGTGTGCTATATTTCCAGTAAATAATATTGATGAGGTTGCTAAAGATGTGAAATAAATCTAAGTATTTGTTTAAACATGTGTTTATCACATCGTAGAGCTATAATGTACAAGACATAATGAATTTTTTATTATTTATATAATATCTTTGAGGTATTGATGACAGTTGTTTGGCTTTTTATCTGTATCAGTTTTGAAATTGTTAATAATTTGGTTCGTTTAGGCTGAGTCAACTTTGTGTTTTATTAATTTAAATTTAATATTATCAGTTGCAGCTTAACTGTTATTTTATTGCAACTCAGGACTGGGTGTATTGTTGGCAAGTATAGTTGGATGGCTCAGGTGTGCCTGCCCAGTTCCAGGAATTGCTATATTTAGACTTTTAACCGTTTTTATTATACTTTTCCCTTTCACAAAGTGCACGTGCGCCGCCGCTCGTTGAGTGTGCGAGAGAGACGGTAATATGTTTGCGCAGGCTGGCTTGAGCCGATGGAAGGGCACGTGGTTTGAATTTATTTAAAATTATGTTGTAAGTTATTGGGTAATTTTGGTTTTCAAGCAATATTTTCACTTTACAAGATGTTTAAAGGTATAAAAGTTTGTAATTTGTTATTATATTTAATTTAGTTTTAATTTTCCGTTACGTTTTTACCTTGGTGTGCTGGGTGGCCGCTAGAGGCGCTGCAGGGAGAGAGCAAGCTCCGCGGGGTCGGCCATTTTACTAACTTGTTGCCTAGTCGCGGACGCCGTGTAGTGCTTGGTGTTCGGGGGCGGACAAGGATGGTTGTTTGGAACAGTTGGTGGGCTGTGTGGGAGCGAGGTGGCTGAGCAGCCTTGTGTAATAGTCGCTGAGTAGAGGCCTCGCATTCGCGAGAATGTAATATTGAGATGTGGCGTGCTTTTTGGTTTTTTCCCAAACAATTTAGTTTGAACTTCAAGTTTTTTTTTTGTGTTGAACTGTTCTCTCCCGGGAGCGTCAGGATTTGACTTTGATTTGAGATGATTGCAGTCTAATTTGTTACAGTTTGTAAAGTTGAATTTTTAAAGTGTTAATAAAAGCAGTCACGCAAATAAACTTAAGGTTATTTGAGTAGCCTACAGCGAAATTTTTGTTTAAGTTAACCACTATACAATCACGACTGGCCATGAGGAAGATATGTTGACGGCAATGTAAGTAGTATACTCCAGACCCGCCCCGTCACATTTCTTGGTGCCGAGACCAGGATGGTCCGGTAGTACGTTAGTTAGCCGCCCCGTCACATTTCTGGGTGCCGTGACCAGGATCGGCACAAATGCAAATAGAGCCGGGGCTTTGGAAAGCGGCAATGTCAACCACCGTGGAAGCACGGCGCAGCAGCAGCATTCCAGAGGCGGAGCATTTTCAGCAGCAGCAACGGTGATTTTGTATTTTATGCCCTACATGATGGTGAGCAGCAAATAAACTAGGGCACCTCATAAAAAGGTATGTGTTCGGCAGGATTTAGTACTGTGTGTTCGTCTCTGCAGCGAGTGTTGGGGCATCAGAGCCTCATTTTTGAGCAGCATGTCAGGTCTTCAGTGTGTCATCATGGTAAATTTTTGTTAGTGAAAAGTGAATCATTCAGTTCTGGAGGGGCATTGTATTGTTGTGTGTTTTGTCAGTTTATCCTAACTTCAGTGTAATGTGGTGACCAGAAGTAAAAACATGGAGACCGGTACTGTACCACCATCAGCTGCAGATGGTGACCAGGGGTTAGCTGCTATGAATGATTAAGAAGTTGCTTGATGCTCAGAATAAGCATATTAGGAGGACTGGAGACAAAGTTTAATAGGCTCGAGGCGACTATAACCCAGGGTAGGGGTGAGTTGAAAGGAGGTTTGGAACCTGTTAGGGTGAAATTGCAAGCCTAACCAGAACTTTTGAATTAGGACAGGTGGAAGAACAGGTAGCTGGTTCTACAGATGGGTTTGATGGTAAAGCTGTTGTTGAAGGTGACCTATGGACAGAAGCAGAGTTAGTGGTGCAGAAGGTTCAGGAGGGTAAATCTGACGTTGAATTTGGGGATATTGTTGGGAATAGTAAACGTAGTCATTTTGATGATAATCGAGCCAGTGAATGTGAAGGGGATTTGTTGTTGCGTAGAAACTTTGTTAGTAGGCCAAAGTGTAATCACCTTAAATTTTGTACATGGGAAGCTAAAGTAAGATGTGAGTTGAAAAGGGCTTTTTGTTGGACTGACGGAATACTTGTTGGAACACAATTGAGCAGGATATGTGAGCAGTGGGGGGTGCAAGTGTGGCACAGAGGATCGGTGAAATTCAAAGATGTGAACGAGCAGGAAGGTGAAAGTGATTGTTGGAGAGTTGTCAAGAAAGTAGAAAAGCTGTATGGGGTGAGAGCCACGATTAAATGGGGGGTGCAGGGGTAAGGTAAAATTAAAGAGGTATTTAGTCTGCAAGAGTATGTCAAAATTGAAGGGTTTGTTTTTTCTGTGTAATTTTTGTGATTATATTTTATTATAATTTCTTTTTATCAAATTTTAAAATAGCAAGCCTTTTGTGTTTGGGAGTATTTTTGTATTTTGATATTGTTTTTCTTAGTCATATGTAACAGCATAACTTACCTGGCTGTCGAGGAGATTTCAATGCACACATACCACAATTTGTCTGATGTTTTTACTGCCTTTCAGTTTTACAGTTTAATAAAACACTCATAAACACTTTGACACGTACTTAAATATTTGCAATATGTAATAGTTTTAACTTGGTTTTGTTTTGTCACTCTGTGGTTGTGGTTGCCAGGCAGGGCCACAACAGAGCTGTAATTTTGTTTGCTAACACACAGTAATATTTGGAAAGGATATTTTAATTGACACTGAGTATATTGTTATGAAAGTTTTAATTTTGAGTGGTGTAATTTGAGTTTAAAGATTTTGAATATTTGAATTAATGTTGGTTTTGAGCATGTTAAGTTAATTAGTAATAACTTACCTGGCTTAGGTCACCTCTGGATTCCGTGGCCGTGGATTCGACTCTGTAATCCGAGTAATGATGGTGATGTGTACAGGATACTTCGTCGTTGTCCAATGGGTATGCCTGAGTATTTGATTAATATTTTGTTGTGTACTTGCCACTTTGTCGTTGTTCCAAAGGGTGTGCTTAATCTTATTTTATGGTGTACAGGTTACCTCGTCGTTGATCCAAAGGGTACGCCTGAATGTGATTTTTGATGTGATGTGTTGTGTTATGCCACTTCGTCGTTGTTCCAAAGGGTGAGCTTAATTTTACTTAAGTGTTTAAAGTTTTTTGTGGGTGACGATTCTTTGTTTGAGGTGACCTAATCCAGTATGTATTGAGATTTTCTTGTGAGTTTTGGTAATTTGTAAGTTGCACTAGTTGTGTTTTTGTGAAGGCTAATTGTAGTTCTAGTAATATTTTCTGTTTGAAGAATATGATTTTTGTTGTTATCTTTGTCGTTTGTGTGTACTCAGTGTCTTGGCTTACATGTACACATAATTTACTAGTAGTTTTGATTTGTGGTCACGTGTATGTTGCTGTTTACTCGCAGTGCAGTCACACTTTTAAAGGAGTAAAATTGAAACTGGGGATGTGTACCCAGTCACTTTATGTACTAACTTTAATTTGGGTATTTTTGGAAATTTGTAATTTTCTGTTTAATGATAATTGAGTGTGATACAGCTTTTTGTTTTATCGGTAACAACCGATCACAACTGGGGGAAAGGGAATTATCAGAGAATGCATTCAGCAACTGTGATTTTTTACTGCCTGTTAGTCGCTCACTTTGAAACAACATACTTGTACACTTTTGACACATAATTATTTTGTTTTGCAGATGTGTTTGTAATTTGTTTTTCTCTTTGTTGTGGTTGTAGGCAGGACCATAACTGAGATTTAAGTGTTAGTATTTTGCACTCTGAGTAACAATTTAGCACTGAGTACATTGTTGTGAGTTTGTTTGTTGTAGTGGAAGATTTTGCAGTAAAGATTTGAGTTTTGATGTTTCAGTGAAATATGAGTTTTGATGATTTTAATTAACTGTCTGTAACTCTCTGACTTAGGTCACCTTTCTTTTCAGTGGCCGTGATTTGGCTCTTTGGTTTTGAGCACACGTTATCGAGGTGCTTTTTTTTTTTTTTTTGAGCAGGATGCTACTCCGTCGTTGGTCCAAAGGGTGCGCCACATGTGTGTTTTGTATTGTTTGCAGAGTGCCTCGTCGTTGTCCAATGGGTACACCTGAGTTTATGTAATAGTGTTTGTTTGCCACTCCGTCGTTGTCCAAAGAGTGTGCTGGTTTTCGTAAATTGTTGAGGAGTTGGTGTGTTTCAAAGCCAGGTTCAAGATGACCTAACACAGATTGTTATTGATGTAATTGTTTCCTTATGAAGTGATAAAGTAAAGTGTTTGCTAATAATATTTGATTTGTGATTTGCTTTAGATTGTTGATTGATGATGAGTTAAAGGATTTTGAAGTAATAATGTTGTATTGTGTTTGGTTGTTTGGATTTTTTCTTTGTACTCAGTTTTATTTGCCGACATGTACACATAGTTAAGTTTGGTATGAGTTGCAGTAATGTTTGTTTTGGGGTTTCCTGGCAGTGCAGTTGTGTATTTTTGAAAATTTGGCAAGAGTACCTGGTAAATTATTATGGATGTAATTAATGGTTTCAGTTGTAATGTAATGTTCTTTGCTTTGTTTCTTTTAAAGGGTATTTTGGCAGATGTTCATATTGTAAATTGTAGAGTGCAAGATTTGTTGCTGTTCTAATTGTTTTGAGGATTTTGATTTTTGGTGAATTTAATAATGTTTTATGCTATGTGCTTTGCTGTTGAATTGTTCGCTGCTGTAACGTAATGCTCTTTTTAGTTTTTCTAGAAGTATTTGTCAAATGTGTTTGTGATAACCTGCAGGTCTGTACTCTGTACGTGACACACAGAGGATTGTGGGGACAACCTCTGCATGTCAAGTGGGGGGTTGTGAGGTGGTCCACCCACCACTTAGGTCATTATTATTGCATGTCTTATTTTTATTTTATTATTTCCTTATGTTTGACTTAATGAATTTGCTATTATCTATATAATTATTTTGAGGTATTGTTGACAGGAGTTTGGCAAGGTATTTTTTGGCTTTTATCTGTATCAGTTTTGAAATTGTTAAACTTTATATGTATTTAATTTGGTTTGTTTAGGCTGAGTCAACTTTGTGTTTTAATTTAAATTTAATAATATCATTTGCAGCTTAACTGTTATTGTATTGTAATTCAGGGCTGGGTGTATTGTTGTCAAGTGTAGTTGGATGGCACAGGTGTGCCTGCCCAGTTCCAGGAATCGCTATATTTAGATTTTTAACCGTTTTTCTAATATTTTTACTTTTCACAAAGTGCACGTGCGCCGTCGCTCTTTGAGTGTGCGAGAGAGACGGTAATATGTTTGCGCGGGCTGGCTTGAGCCAATGGAAGGACACGTGGTTCGAATTTATTTAAATTTATGTTGCAAGTTATTGTGTAATTTTGGTTTTAAAGCAATATTTTCACTTTACAAGATATTTAAAGGTATCAAAGTTTGTAATTTGTTATTATATTTAAGGGAGAGAGCAAGCTCCGCGGGGTCGGCCATTTTACTAACTTGTTGCCTAGTCGCGGACGCCGTGTAGTGCTTGGTGTTCGGGGGCGGACAAGGATGGTTGTTTGGAACAGTTGGTGGGCTGTGTGGGAGCGAGGTGGCTGAGCAGCCTTGTGTAATAGTCGCTGAGTCCCGTAATATTGAGATGTGGCGTGCTTTTTGTTTTTTTCCCAAACAATTTAGTTTGAACTTCAAGTTTTTTTTTGTGTTGAACTGTTCTCTCCCGGGAGCGTCAGGATTTGACTTTGATTTGAGATGATTGCAGTCTAAATTGTTACAGTTTGTAAAGTTGAATTTTTAAAGTGTTAATAAAAGCAGTCACACAAATAAACTTAAGGTTATTTGAGTAGCCTACAGCGAAATTTTTGTTTAAGTTAACCACTATACAATCACGACTGGCCACGAGGAAGATATGTTGACGGCAATGTAAGTAGTATACTCCAGACCCGCCCCGTCACATTTCTTGGTGCTTAGACCAGGATGGTCCGGTAGTACGTCAGCCTCGCCCCGTCACATTTTTTGGTGTCGTGACCAGGATGGTCCGGTAGTACGTTAGTTAGCCTCGCCCCGTCACAATTACATAGTAGAGCTATAATGTACAAATTTGCAAGCCCGTTGAATTTTATCTATTAGTTCCTAGGGTGTAGCATTGAAAATTTTCCTTTCCAGCCATTTACACCATATTTTGTTGGTCCCCAGAAAAGTGTAAAATAGGGGTTCTACTGTAACAGTCACTTTCCTAAGTTTTTGAACAAAAGTATACTCAATTCTTCACTTAGTTTTGGATCAAGGAAACAACACGTAAAATGTGTTTCTTCTTGACTCACACTTGATCACTAGACGAGAGTTTTAAGGATGTGTTAAGGCCTGCAGGATGGAAAAACATAGCAAAGTATTCACTTTGGTCTGGCCAAATGTCTTTCACCTTCCGTAACCACCACTGTGAATCATAAACACACGCTACATAGTCTTAGTTTTACATCTAATGTTTTATATTCTTCCTGAATGAAACAAACTTGATGGCCCTTAGGCTAGGTAGTAGTAGACCCATTAATCTTTGTTTCACTTATACGAATGAAAGCACGTGAATCTCTTGTATTTTGCATTAGGAATAACTTTTTTCCAGCGATGAAAACAGCTAATGACAAAACTACATTTCAACCACAGAAGAATACATAATGTAAGTTATAATTTCATTGTAAACATTCATCTCTGATTCTTGTAATATTATTTTATTACATACAGCTCAATGCATAATACACTTCACATTTAAATTAAAAGTGCCAAGTATATGACAAATAAATTACTATTTTCCGTTCACTCTTAGTTGGGTTTTAGGATAAACAAAGCAAATTATAAACAAACATGTTCATTGGCTGCCGACCGCCGTGCACTGTGATCTTGCATAAGAAATAGATCTTTGTTATCTGTCGTGTACATATAAATTTACCACTCCATCACTTAAGGAGAGAGTTTTATTAACAAATATCTAAAATACACAGACGTTACAAACACAATCTACGACGCTCTATGTTTATTACTATAATTATGGTTAGTGGACGACATGTCCGTACAGTTGGTTCACGTGTTATTTAACGACTGACGTACTGCTAAACGTACAAGTTTCTTGGTACACTTGTAAGTATTTAGAGACGTACGATACTCTGAAGATACCAAAAGTTTAGTTCCGTAATAATTACCACAGTAAAAATAATCAGAAATATCACAATCAGATTTATTTTTTCAAAGTATTTTTAGATGTTAACGCGTAAATGTTGTTACTGCGAATGTTTTCTTTCGTTCGTCCATTTTCCGTTCCAGTTCGTCCGATCCACGGCCGCATGGTCCGAACCAAAGTTCCTTGTTCTATTTTGTTCCGTCCTCGCGTCGGTTTATATTTACGTCGCTTGCAGATTAAGTTATGTGATGCTGGACGTTAACACTGAAAATGTCTTGCATGGTTTTCGAAACGTGGATACATGTCTTCATTACTGAACGAACTGCGGTGATGTTTATAAGGCAAGAAAAAAATCTCGCATAGCAATCTTTTATGTATAAAAAACAATGTGTGTCGTGAATTATCGACAGATTGTTTGGTGATTTATAAAATGTAATTTTTCCAAAACTGAGTACAAAATAATCCAGGAGGACTTGACAGTAAGTTTAATCACTCGTCTTGTTCACAACTTTTTTTTCTGCATGTAGCACCAAATTTTCGTTACGTTAATACCGGAATATTTGAATACAATCGTTAGTCATGACTTGACAATTACTACCGTATATACTCGTGTATAGTGCGCACAACTATTTTTGCAACAAGTTACAGGGAAAAAATTTTTTAGTGCCTCCCACAGGAGGATGAGCCGAGCGAGTGGTGAAACACGAGTGACGCTATGATGGAAGGGTCAAGGAAGGAGGTGGGGAGAAAGGAAACGTAGGTGCAACGAGTCAGGAGGGGTGAGGTGGTTTGTCTCTCTTCCAAGGTCGCTTGCTGTCTGCCAGCCCTCGCCTCGTGCGTGTGTGCCTTGCTTTGCTCTGCTGTGCCGGCCGCTTCCAGCATCCCCCCCCACCTCTTCCACCAAGCCCTAAGATAACATGCCGTGACAGCAGCAAGCTTGTCTTTTTTTTATCTCTCCTGGTTATGTTTGAGGGGGTGGTGGAAGGAAAAAAAAAAAAAAAAAAGAATGTCTTTTTTTTCTTCCTTCCTTTCCCATGAAAAGATAGCTGGTCACGTTTCCCAGGTGGTGGATGGGGAAGGGAGAAAAAGCTGAGAACAATGATGCCTTTTCCTTTCTTTCTTCCCCATGGGACTATAGCAGGAGGGGAAAGGGAGAGAAAAAGAAAAGGAAGAGGAGTAATGATGAAGGAACCTGGCCGTGAGAACCTTCTCTCTCTGCCTCCCACAGTTGACATCCGTCGGTTTACCACTATAACTTCGGCTTCTTACCCCCCCCCCTCCGACAACACGCTCGACCACCGGCCTTTTTTTTCTCTGCTTCCTACGCTTGACACCCGTCAATTTACGGCTTTAACTTCGCCGTCACCCCCCCTCCCCTCGCCCCACTCAACAGACAACTGACCTTTCATATATTTTTTCTTTTTCCATTTTCCGTGTATAGTACGCACCCCTGAATTTTTATCAGTTGTTTTAGAATAAAAAAGTGCGTGCTATACACAAGTAAATACGGTATTAAATTTTGAAATATACAGTAATTAAACATGATGTCAATATCTTTATCAAGTTTTTGTGTAATTTTTTTTCCATATGTCAATAACACATACAAAATTTTCACGCAATATTGTTTTAATACATACGGCGTTATTTCCTATGATGCCGACTGTACACACTTTTGTCGGTTGGAAATAGTCGGCGTGACGCACAAATTGAGCCAATTAGAAGCTAGCGAAGTGCAATGATATTACTTTATTTGTTTACTTCAGAACTCAACTTAAGAGTGAACGGAGTATAGGTAGTATAATAACAATAATAATGGTAACAGTTAATTTTACTTGAATACAATAGCGCTTACTTGCATTTTTTAGCCTGCTACAAAGAATAATCCCCATCAAAAAAACACAAAAAGATATTTTAGTGGCATGTTAAGGGCCATGTTTTGCCAAATTTTCATAATTTTTGCACTTGCCCTATTTTTTCTACAGCTCCTCGAAAAATTGATTTTTCCTAGAAACACTAACTTTAGGAATTTTTTTCACCTAGAAGGGATCAAGTAAATTCTTTCGACAATATAGCATTGCAAAGTACTCCATGTAGACTTACTTGCCTCAAGATTTCAGGGTGTTTTTGAATTTGGAAAGAAAGTAGAGGCAGTTGCAAATGAAAAAGTTTCAAGGTCAACTTTTATGCCTATATGTACATGAAGACACATAATCAATATTCTGTTTAATTTTAGTGGCATTATTAATACTTCTTTGCAATGACATCACACATGACTTTATACCTTTTATAGATATTAACATATTAAATAAACATAAAATCTTAAAAATGTAAATTTTTGTACACGGCAGCTGCCATAATGGTCTGTAAAATCAAAATGCTGGCACATAAAAATCAATAACTTCAGACTTGCACTGTTGGAATATGTACTTTTTATGTTATAGAATTTTTAATTCTTTCAAAATGGGTCAGAAAACACCCTTGGGTGATTTTCCATGAAATGACCCATGAGCACGGCTTGGCATGACAAGTGTGACACCTTCAGGAGAGTTTTGCCTCCGCCATTTTTCACGACAAAAAATGACGCAGCAGTGTGAGGTTGCGTCATGGGCCTGTGGCCCAAGTATATAATAATTTAGTGTTTTTCAAGAATAAATCAGGACACCAATGAATGTGGTTTGTCGCAGGGCTGTGGCCCAATTTCTTTGAAAACAATAATGTAGTTCATTTTCTGATTATTTAGCAATGCAGCAGAGTACGGTTATGTCGTGTGGTTGTGGTTCAAATCCTTCAAATTTTAAGTACTTGTTAATGTGTGTTGCGATCTTATACTGACTTTTCAGTAAAACGGTTTCACATTAACGGATGAAAAAGTAACAGACGGAATGTAAAGTCAATTTAAATAAACGATGAAATTTCTTTCTTTGCAAAATTAAGTTTCATTTCTGGACGAACACCCCTGAATTGATTCCTTTGTGAATTGTGCTAATAAGCGACAGTGATGAGTCAGAAGATTGTTGTAACTACAGTGCGTTGTTCTTCAACGGCTAGGTACATGGCGGTCCTATAGGACTGATGTGTACCAACATGTTTATTTTTAGTCCTGCCCTTCAATGTTACAACAATTTTGAGCATACCTAGGTGAATATTCAATAATTTAAAATTTTTAATAGTTGTATTAATTTAACATTTGTATTGTAATACAAAGTAATTGTATGTAGTTGTGTATAACTAACAAGCAAGATAAAGCTTGTTCTATTATTAATGGAATCCTACAACTTTGATAGTAAGCAGTTCATTTATTATGTACCGGTATGTCTAAAATGGATAAATTGTTATAGACCCTAGTAAGAATAACATGCAGCTAGCAATGAAAATAAATTACTTTGTGATCTAAAAATAACCAAAACAAAATCACAACACATTTTGGATTTTATTGCTATCATATGTACCTTAATAATGGTTGACATGTTTTGATTGTCAGCTGGAAAGCACATCTTGGTGGAAGAATACATAATATGTATGTTTACTTTCTCATGATCTGTCAAATAATGTAATTCTTATACTGCGTGGACTGTACATAGATATTACACACATGAAAGAGAGTCTAGTGATATTGCTGCGCACATCTTGCAACTAACTGACCTGTGTCAACACGACATACACACTGGCGGCACGACATACGACATGACCGTAGTGGACACATGATAACAAGCAAGAACACAACATGATTCACAACAACTTCATGTTTATTATAGTTTTTGTACAAATGTGTTACACATGAAAGACGAACAACTTCTATTGAGGCGCAGGTCCTCGGCCACGTCCGAAACCACCACGCTGAAAACAGAAAACACAACATTCTAACAAACTGTCACTGCACATACTAATAACTTACACCACAAAATAAACATCACTGTATTATATTTAAAATGTTTCAACTAATGACGGGCAGTTCCACAACTTCCCAGTTCGGATACTCCGTTCTGTTTTCTTGATTTGAGTCTCTATTTTCAGTTCTGGTATCATTTTAACACTGTTTTTTTTCTTTCAGTCTTTAGATTGTGCCACAAAATATGTTATGTAAGCTTAGACATACATAACTTCGTTTAGACATCTTTCGAGATTTGTGACACACAGTAATTGTATATTTAGCAATAAAGTATCAACTTTGAAATTATTCCAAACTTCAGGCATTGCTAATTTAATAACAACCCACGTAGCAATATGTTAACACAAATGGTTACTGTACGACCACAAACGCATACCGTGTTTTACCGCATTATCGTACCATATTTTTTTGCCAAATTGGATGCAAAACATTGAAGGTAGGACTATTATTTGAGTAAAATTCCCATGGTAGAAAAATTTTTTTTTAACACCAACATTTTTCGTCACTAACCAGCTATTTATATTAAAGTAACTCAATATTTTTGGCAGAACTATTGACGGATGAACTTTGAAACAATGACTAAATTTCTATAACTTACTAGATGTTAGAGGTTAGGTTAGTTTTGTTCATAATTAAATACACACATTTGGTGAGAACATTTCGTGATTAGCAGTATGTACCGGTAAATAAACACTTTTGGTTATTAGAAAACCGATAAATTTTCGTTTTCTAAGTTCCGCTTCTCCTGAAGTTTTTGTTTTTGGCTTCTGCGAGTCTGCTACAGTTTAATATTGTTGCAGTATTTACGAACTTCGTTTTTATTTTGCGTTATCATAGATATAGTACTTTAAGTTGGGAAAATCCATGCGCATGACAAACACACAAGATGGTGGACCGTTGAACTAGTAACGCTATGTTCCACTTTTAATCCAGTGGAATATTTTGGTACCAACTACAATCAATTGTCGCAGAAACCATTTTGTTCTAATAGTGTCGTGCTTCGTACTTGAGCGTAGTTAACATCTCTGATGCAGAAACGTAAACAGAACATTGCGGTGCGACGATTATGCGATGAAAGTAATTTTACAGTTTCTGTCATCTCAAAAATTAGATGTGAAGATTAGGCGACTGCGACGATTGTGCGATAAAATACGGTACATATCAAAGACACCCAAGAGCGAAAATTATAACTGTATAAGATAAAACATCAGCTACCTTATTGGATTTACATAAAATTAGCAATACATAGTGCGCGTAAGTATTTTGAAAACTTTTTTGGTTTTGCAGTTCTACAAACTCAATGAGGAGACTACATTAACACTGTATTAAATATTAGTGGCAAGTCATTTTCTAAGCCGTACTATTGCTACATGTATAAAAATAAAACGCAAATATAAGTTACAGCATATTTTTAAAAAAAAATTTATAAAATCAAAGATGTCTTGGGGTTTCATCTAACTGAAAGCTTGATTCATTTCACTGGTGAGTGTGCTATCATCCTACAGGAAGCCCAAGAATTTTCTGTTTCAATTTCTCTGACCTGGTGAGCACAACTTCCCTGATCTCTGCAGCAACTCTACACCTTTGGAGTTCGTCAAATTGTATGAAATTTTAATTTTGAAAAACAGTCAACAGTAGAAATTTATAATGAATACAACAATTTCATGGAGTTGAAAAGCTGAAGCTTACAATTGGAAAGACTATGATTTTAAAACTTTCAATAACGTGCCTTTACAACGAGAATCTATAAAAAGTTTTACGACAGTTATTTTTTCTTGCCTAATCGCTGATTGCCGTTTCACAATAACCTCATTTAGACATAACCTGCGAGAGTCAAATGATTAAAAGTTCCCGTAACACATCATGAAATGGGCTACAATGAACAATTGTTTAATTTAAATATTGTTTCCTACATGTCATTACAAGTAATTACAATCCCAATTTTATCTTCTCTAATTAAAAAATTCTCTCGTTTACATTTTCTTGGCTTCTGGGTGTGAGCCGCGTCAGGAGACTGTCTTGCGACGTTTCGGCAGTCATTGCAGCTGCCTTCGTCAGGTAGTCGGAGACCAACTGGCAGATGCAGGGGTTGCAGGTCCTTATATACCCTGGTGTCTGTGGCTGTTTCCTGGTTGGCTAAGACTGTCTGCCAATCACAGGTCTGCTGGATCCTTATTGGCCGAGGTGGTTAGCCAATCCTGGCTCTCTCCTGGTGGACCTTCTGATTGGCTGGGTACTTGGGCCAATCGTATGCAGACTTGCATCTGGTTGGCTAGATTAGCTGGCCAATCCTGGTGAGTCTGTCGTGACTGCCCTCTGGTCGTTAGACTTCGCATCATCCACAAATAAATGAGCCCATATTTTATTTAGCCGATATTTATCTTCTCTATTGATGTAAGGGTATTTTATTATTTCTACTGCCTCTCTCACAGTTCTTAGGCAGTAATTACTGACTGTTATAGCGGAGAACTTGTCAAAATCAATACTGGGTTTCGTTTCCATGTAATGTTCTGCTATTGCTGGCTGCTGGTTTTCGTAATTTATATGCTCTGATGTGATATTTAATTCCTGTTGTGATTTTTCTGTCTATTTGCCCTATGTACACTTTCCCACATGAGCAAGGAACTTTGTATATTCCTGCCTGTTCTTCGGTTGGTGTTTTATCTTTTGCCGATCCCAGGATGCTTTCTATCTTGTTGATAGGTTTGGAGATGATATGTAAATCGTGCTTCTTCAAAAGCCGAGCCAGTTGTTCGGTTGTGCCTTTCATGTAAGGCAGGACTGCTATGTTTTTCAACTTTTCTTTCTCGGATTTCCTGGGTCGGCTTCGGATGCTCTGCTGTATTTCACGGCGTGAGTAACTGTTTGCTTCTAGAGCTGCAGTGAGGTGTTTCAATTCTGCTTCCAGGTGCTGTTCTTCACATATAGTTTTACCTATGTGGGTTAGTGTAGATATGACAGTTCTTTTCTGCGAGGGATGATGATGAGAGTCTGCTTGGAGATATCTGTCAGTGTGGGTAGGCTTCCTGAAGACTTTGTGGCCCAAGGTTGAATTCAGCTTCTTGTACACCAGGACATCTAAGAAAGGTAGCTGGCCATCCTTTTCTTTTTCTGTTTCCATGGTGAACTGTATGCTGGAGTGGATGCTGTTGAGATGGTCCAAGATTTGTTGTAGTCTCTCCTCTCCATGACTCCAGATTACAACCAGTAAGGTGGTTGATAAAGTCTAGAATTTACTGCCCTCTCTTCGAATTTGGCCATGAATACATTGGCCAGTAACTGCAAAAGAGGCGAGCCCATTGCAGTGCCTTCTTTTTGTATGTACACCTTTCCTGGTATGAGAAGAACGTTGCGGTGACACAGCGCTCGACAAGCTTCACGAGTTCTTTGCCAGAGCTGTATTTTCCCAGTTGTTCAAGTAGAGCTTTATTTACAGATACTCTGGCTCACACCCAGAAGCCAAGGAAATGCAGACAATGGCTGCAAAAGCCTGCAATCTATTCTCTCGTTTAGTTGTGATTCTCCCAATTCTTGCTCGAACCTTAGTTTCTATTTTCCTTTCCCATTTTACAGACTGTAACAACTTTCTATACATTGGAACGCAGTAAATACCTCCATAGTTTGTGATAGCAACGTGCACATGCCTTTGAGATACCAGTGAAGATTCCAAAAGTTTTTCAACTAGAAGAGATTTGTAATGAAAAATTCACTTTCGACAGAGACAATGTGACAAAATAAGGCAAATTTTTAACTTCCCGGATATCAGTGAATCGGATATCAGTTCCCAGAACATATTTATAAAATTCATCCAACCCAGTGGAATCATTCAGTGTGGTTAAATACTCAGAAAACTGAGTCTTGAACCCTGCATTTGCTTCAGAACATAATAATGCACACTGCTTCTTACATTTTTCTGGAGTATCTTCTTTTAATTCTGCTTGCAGAATCTAGCTCACCAAAACAATGTCCACCATCTTTTGGCCAAGCACTGGAAATTTCCTGATTTCAGAGTCAAAAAATGTCACAGCATGAACAAATCTATATTCAGTACATCCTTTAATTTCAATTTTCGAAGCATACTTGCAACACATTTTTGAAACTCTAATTTCATACAGAATTTTTTACTGTCAGGACATTTAGATTCATTCAATAACTTTCTAGAGCTAAACCCAACATTAACTTGAAAGATCTAATGAAATAATTTTTACAGCTGATGATGCCTCTTTCAGGTTTTCTGGTTTCACACATCTTTTCATTAAATACTCATATTTCCAACAAATATGTAAACAAAATGGTAGCAGTGGCTTATTAGACTGAAATCGCCTTAGAAAACTCACACGCTGAAGCAATTGTCTTATACGCAATTGATTTACATTTTAAAGGAGGTTCTTCCAATCTCTCTCTAAGATTCAGTTTGTCTGCATGAGGGTAATGATTATTTTTCGACATACTTTACATAGTCTTAGAGAAGCATTGCCCTTGTCAACCAACATTTTCAAGCCATCTTATGGAATAAAATGTTTGTGGAAACAGTTTGCAAGAAGTGATTGCCATAAATTCTGCTCTCCTGGCTGGATTATCCTTAACAAGATAATACATGTCTCTAAGGAACTAATTCAGAGTACAGTCAGCTTCTTTTAGCCCTGTTTTGATTGCATCATACAATACACGAAGACCATATCTTACAATATCAATCAAACTTGTACCTCTGACACCATCAGTTTGCATTTGTCTTTCAGATTTCTGAAGAAACTGAAATTGACGCCTGGCCCGTCCATTGACAGTTGCAGCAACCTATCAAGAGGAATTGAAAGCCAATCAACAAATTTCATTAACTAGTCATTAGCTGTTGCATGTCCCAAGAATACATTGTTTAGGTAATGTGTTGAAACACTCTGCCGGTTCACATCTAACCACTTGATCCATTTTCCCACGTCGAGATATTTTATTCAGCGACTCATCAAAACAAATCACATAGTCCCGCTTTGAAATGATATGCCAGTCCACGATTTATAACATATGCTGCCTTTGTTCTGCCAAATGTGAACATAGAAGCTACAGCATTGTCAGGAAACATTTAATGGAAAGTATCACTTTTCCTCACATCTTCTGTCACTGATGTTGCATATCATTGTTTTCTAAAGTTAGTGGTTTTTCTTATGTGGAACAGCCTCAATTTGTTGGTTCAGTTAGTATTTTACTTCATGTTCACAACAAAAAAAGAGGAAACAGAAGGTTGCATTAACTTACTACAACACTCTTCTGATGTTGCGGTCCATTTGCATGGGATACCACAGCTTGCCTCCACAAGTTAATTAGTTTGAATTTCCAACCGTACATTTTACAAAAAGCAACTCTATCATTCCCTGGAACATTACTTATCAAAGCTGTAAATTCTGGGTTCGACTGTTCAGCCATTACCAGTTGAATGCTCGCTGCTTAGTCATTCTGGCAATTATTGTAATATTATAATGCACAACAAGAATGTATTGGTTTGTAACCACATTCTTATTGTATAGTCCCCTTGTAACAAACATTTAAAATTTCTGAAAAGCAGAAGTAGAGAACAAAAAACAGAATAAGGTAAAAATAGTTAAAATAACATAGCTTCCAAAACTACAACACTAATAAAAAAAAAATCAGATTACTAACACATACATAAATACATCACAGATATATGCTCGGCCCACACTACTTCCCACGCTTTATGTGAAGATCTGCATATTGTTAGCTATTATATAGTGAATAGTGACAGTGGCACTGTACCGACTGTATCAGTACATGACGTAATTAGACGATGCTCGAGACGGTTCAGACATTACAAGTTATCAGCCATTAATATTGTTACTGTGTATTTTTCAGGGTTTAGAATTTTTTAAGAGGTTTTGGTTTTTTTCTTCGGACAAGTTACCGAATCCGATGTTTTATGGCTTTTTATCAAGTTTATCGGGTTTGCTTTATTAAAATTCTTTTAACTTGTATCAGTGAGATTAAAGTTATGCTGTATTGTTTTTGGGTTATTTAGTTAAATGGTAAATTGTGATCCAAAGTATCTTGTTAAATGTTTAATTTGGTTGTGTAGTTAAGCCTTTATGGCATTGTGCCTTTATTCCCTTTTGGGATAGTAAGTAACGTAGCGTCTGGACGTGTTGTGTCGGGCTGTTTGAGCCGGTTCTCTGTAGATAGCTACAGTAGTATGTGCCTCGTAGCGTGGGAGGTCTGTCGAGACGGCGTCTGCAGTAGCCTGATACCGGAAATGCTAGGGCTGGAGTTATCACCAGTAGCTACTCTTCTGCTTTCTGCGTAGCGTGCTACCAGGAGCTGGGAGGGGTGGTTGCTGCGCTGTAGATTTTCGTATCGTGGGATGTGCTGACGTGCGCAATAGCGTGTTGGGCGTGTGAGAGCGCACGGTGGTGTGACCGCTCGGAGTCCGCTGATTGGTTGCAGTGGTCATGTGGTCACAGGTGGCGGCTGGAGGCACGCGGTAAGGTACGAGTCGTCTTAGTTTTTGTCCACGAGTCCTCACGGAGGACAGACGTAGTCCTTTGTTCTCATTTTCGTTCTGTAAGAAGGATGAGTATAGTCACGTAGGGAATAAGTCCCACACTAAGACGGATTTCATTGGATTTCGTTGATGTAGCATGTAGTCTATGAACTTTACATCCACGCACCCCTGACATATAGATTAGATTAGTAGTTATCCTAATAAAATATTCTTGTATCTGAAGTAAATTTGATTTAGAAAGTTTATGAAAGAGGCGAAGCCCTTAGCAAGGTTGGGAAGCCATAGTACTAAACGTATTACACGATTCTGAGGTGTTATAAGTAAAGAGTGTGAAACTGAAGTTCACAGACAACTGCAATAGTTAAGGTTTGAGTAACAGTGTTCTCAGTCTCTTGGTAAGATAGTATTTTCTGATATTGGTGATGTAAATGGCCAGAGTTCAGCCTAAAGTTATGATCGTGAGCAGGATCTCTAGTTGTGTCGGTACCAGTATACAACAACCATTCGTAGTTGAAACGAGGCGTTAATGAGATAAAATTTGTTTGTGATACGTAAACCGTTTAATATTGAGATATTACGAGGCTGAAACCTAGAATTGGGATACAAAGATTTTGTTTTGGAGACCTAGATGTTAATTAAATGGAAATTGTAAACCGAATAAGGTTATCCTCTTCTTATTTATAAAGTCTAAGTTAAGTTCTCCCTGCTGTTTAGTTGTAGTAATTTTTAATAACTATTTGAACTGGTAAGAAGTCAGCCATAGAGAGTAACGAGTACTGTTCTAGGTACCAGATAATCTACGAGCACAGTTTTCTTGTAACTTATTTAATCATGTATTAATCTATTATTAATCTTCTCTTCTCTTTTCATTGTAACTACCCCATCTTCCTAAAAGATCCTTAGTATTCTCTTGTATCGCCAAGGCGAGTAGAAGTAGCTTTACCAAAAGTTTATAAGGATGAACGCACGTATTAATTGTAGTGTTCCAGTTTCGAGGTACTGATAAGAAATTAAGGTAAGGAACCCCCCCCCCCCCTTGAGCATGGCATCCTGGCTAAAGTCTTAAAGTCCCAGTTTCCCCTTCTTTTCCGCATCATCACACATTATTGTACCCGGTTTAACAACATGTTTATTCTCCACAGCTATATTTTGAAAACTTTCACATAAACAGAAGCCTTTACGTACCTCATATTCCATTTGTTATAGTTTGGAATATTTTACAACGCCGTATGTAAATGTGACTTTCTTCGCCATAAACATATTGTAAACTAAGCAGAGACACAGGCGCAGACAGTGCAGCTAGTTTCGCACTACACTAGCGCGCTCCAGTGTCCGTTATCGAACTTCAAGAAATTGTTACCAAGAGTTGTAATTTTTCCTGTAAAATTGTGAATTTATGAAAAGAGTATTGTATGTAATTAATTTTGTACGTAGTTGTATAATTTTTACATTCAGTTTTCATTATGCAAATTCAGGTTTAAAGGTAATAATTATTTTATTGTAATTTTATCTTGTTACTGTTGCTCCACCATGTTGGGCAGACTATTTGTGGGTTTATAAACTTCATATTCATCCTTGCTGTTTGTATAAATACAGTCGTGATTTCCTCGTATGCGTGTTCAGTCGGTTTCCAATGAAATGTAAGTGTTACTCTTGTCTTTCGTCAATGTAAATGAGGAATGGGTTGTTACGCTGCAGGACTTATAATTGATAAATTTTCAGCACCTTGTTTAGTTTACTGTTTGGGCTTTTCTTGACTTGAAGTCCTGCAGAATAATGGCCCAAGTCCTAGCATTTCATTCGTGTTCACGCTGTTTGTTGGTTTTCTCTATTGATCAGTAATTCCAGTTAACTTTCGCGATCTGGTTTTTTTCTGTCTTTAACTTCAGTAACCTTCGTTATTTTCAGCATTGAAAGAGAGAGAAGGAGAGAGAGAAAGAGAGAGAGACATTTAAATTCAATAGCTCAGTTTTATTTGTATATTAAATCTTTACTGTAGGCGTGTAATTTTGAAGGTTACATTTTTGCAGAGAAAGTAAATTAATAAAGGTAACAAATAATAATGTGACTGAGTATTTTTAATGCACCATATGTGCCCGCTTTATGAGACTGTGTTAGGATGATAGTTATTGTGAGGTATGGGACTCCGGTAGGTTATACGAGTGTTTGTATACGTGTTCAAGGGCGAGTGTCCCCACAATTTACATAACTGTATTTGGGTGAGTGTCCCCACAATTTTGTGTTAAGGTTGGCTACTAAGGAATGGGACTCAGTTAGCATGTGTCGTTGAGTGAGTTAGCTTCCTGTACGGATAGGGCTAGCCAATGTTTCGACTTTGTTACTGTATTAGCTGCACCCTTCCCAGTAATCTCGACTAGGGCTTCTTTCGCTTTCGTATTGTTCACATTAACTTGATAGTTTTTGCACCCTGTTAATAGCATTTTGTTAAATTAATGTTCAATGTTATCTTTGTGTACTTTATACTTTAATTTCTAATGTTTCGATTTATGTTGGTTTTTAGTTTTGAATAAATCCCTGTTGGCATTGAACCCTGGAATTTCATGATGTTTTCTTGAAGTTAATCAATGGATAACCTCTTTCATGATTTCAATATTAATATGATTTTACTAATGTGATTTTGCTTGCAGCTTTTACTGTTTTTAACAGGTATTACTGTGTAATAGTAACCGTCACCGTTAGTGAGGTTAGCCCATATGATAGGGTTGGTGATGGTACAGATTACTAACACATACATAAATTAGCAGTGATCTGCGAGAGACATCATGTAATAAACCATTTGCACAGCATTACCCTAAAAACGTAGGTTACAAACAAATAGCATTCCCGTGCCTGCAGTAATTGTATGCCACTATGTATCTTCGTCTCTACATCCACGCAATTGTATTTTGCAAGGATTTAAGAAGATTTAAGTATTTTCCAGCCGGCGAAAGCGAAACAATTAGTTCCATGCATTAATGGACTAATGAGATTATTATCTTGGATAAATAAGATATCCGTCACTTTTTTATTATATGCTGCCGTACTGCAGAAATAAATTTGAAGTTTTTTCTTTCTACCAAGATCTAAGAAAGGGTAAAAGTGGATTATCCGCCGTTCTGAATTATCCGAGGCATCGGCCCCCTCCATTAGCGCGGATAGTCTGGAGTTGATTGTATTGTTATTCAGTATTGGTTTAAGAACTTCAGGTATGGTTGACAGAAGTTTAGAACGGTAATGTTTGGTCTTTACCTGTATCAGCATGGAAATTATTAAAGTTTATATTTAATTTAGTTTGTTTAGGTTGTTGTTACCTCGTGTTTTTTAATTTTTGTTGAATATCTTCATTTAAAGCAGTTTTAATTCAAACAATAATTGTATTTTTACTTCAGGCTGGGTTGTGTATAACAGCACAGGTGTCCTTAACCAGTTCCTGGAAGAGTTAAATTTATATTGTAATAGTTTTTATATTGTTATTACTTTTCACTGGAGTGCACGTGCACAGTTGCAAATTGAGTGTGTGTGTAAGAGAGAAAGAGAGCAGAAAGAGAGCAGAGAGAGAGAGCAGAGAGAGAGAGCAGAGAGAAAGAGAGCAGAGAGAGAAAGAACAGAGAGAGAACAGAGAGAAAGAGAGCAGAGAGAGAGAGAGAGCAGAGAGAGAGCAGAGAGAGAGAGAGAGCAGAGAGAGAGCAGAGAGAGAGAGCAGAGAGAGAGCAGAAAAAGAGCAGAGAGAGAGCAGAGAGAGAGCAGAGAGAGAGCAGAGAGAGAGCAGTAGAGAGAGCAGAGAGAGAGAGTAATATTTTTGCTCAGGCGAGCACGAACCAATAAAAAAACAGGTGGTTGAAATTATTAAACTTTAAGTTACAGTGAATTTATGTACTGGAAAGCGCCGTAATCACCCACGTACCACGCACACAATAAGTAAAAAATTTGGATGTTTAAAAGTGGGGTGTGCGTCGTACATGCAGAATTTCTATTTTGTGGGTCAGTGTGAGCTGTAAACTTGGCTACAGCACAGGTGGCTGGTGCTCGCAAGAGACTTGGCAACAGCGCAGGTGACTTGAACTGCGCTGAGCATGTTCAGGAATGCAGGTATGTAGACTTCCTTTCGCCACAGTGTCGTGTGCAACAAGCATTGTTCTGTCTCAGCGTGGTCAGTAATAACGTTTCATAGTGTTATAGACCCATTACAATGCCGAAAAGGCTTCGTTCTTTTACTGCCTGTGAAAAGTTGAGAGGCAGAGGATATCGGTAATTGTGTGGCAGGCAGAAAATACGATATCTTGGAATGTTGCATCAGACAGTGAAGAGTAGACAACGTCACGTTGCAAGACCGCAACGTAAACAGGCAAGCTTACAGGGGCATAAAATTGAAAATTTCAACTGGTAGAAGAAAGACTGCAAACGTATGTAATGGAATTACAGCAATTTGGTTATGCGGTTACTACAGAGATGTGCCAGATGCAGGCTTTGAAGATTACGCGGGAACTGGTGGTTAATCCAGAGCGCAACGCTAGCATGAACTGGATTTACCGTTTTTAGAAAAGAAATGACTTATCCATATGATGGAAAACCAGTGTCTGTCAGCGACTTCCCAAGGCCTACAATGATAAACTTTCAGCGTATCAGCGGCACGTGATACGGTTGCGGCAGGATAGGCAATGCAGACCAAACATCTGTCTACTTTGATATATCCAGTGACACAACAGTTTTGACATACAACCTGCCAAAGCCAATGAAGTCGTATCAATTCCTCCATTTTTTAAAGTGAGTTGGCTATCGCATGATCAATTGCTTGCCTTTCATGCAGTATGTTTATGTTGATACTACTGCTGCAAACAATTTTTACAGATGTTTATTTTGAACTTCCACCTTGTTAGGTTACCGTTTAGGTTATGTAATGAATATTATTTTCCATCATAATTGTGAGTTGCGGCGTGGTGAAAAACAACTTGTAACTTATTTGACGGTTTTTTCAGCGGCATGGCCAACAGCAGAGGTGCCAACCATTTACCAAAGCTTTCAGTAGTAATTTTGCGAAAAATCCGTATTTTTCAGTATTTTTCCGTAGTGAATGTATTATCTTAAGCCCAAGCTACATTGACAATAAAGTAGCCGTATAGAAATAACCGTAACCGCACCGTAAGAAATTGACAGGTTCCCATCCCTCTTACGGCGGCTAAGCAGCGGTACGGTACGTTATAGCATGCATCTCTGAAGTGTGGGTGTTCAATTTTTACGGTTATTTCTTACGGCGATTCTAGCGCTGCCTTGAAATGTGTAGGCCCATACACAATTACATTACCTGTTCGTCGGTAACTTCGGCATTTGTTGTTGCATCTACAGCATCACTTAATTATAATATATTTTATCCACGAAATTTCTAACTTCGAAAATGCTTGACGTGTTTTTACCGTAACTGTATTGACGGCGGCAACTTTGCCACCGTGTTTACACTTAAGTCACAACTGCACGATTCACAAAACACGTGTTGTTGAGATACATCTGAAGCACTTAAACGTGTCCACAACAGTGAATATTCTGAACGAGATTTCTCAACCCTCTTCTCTTTCAAACTCATACTCGAATTTAAACATTCACATCAACATACGTTCGTTAAAATACGGCAACATGGATAAGTTTCCAATATGGCCGATCAGTGGAAGAAGAAACAATAACCAATCACGCACGACTCGGTTCGACTGCATGAGTCAACATCGATAAGTCGGAAGACTGCGGCCTCGCCCGAAGTAATATGAACAATTGATTGTATGAGATACATACGAGAACCTTCCGACGCGTGCCACGCAAAGTGTAAACAGACTAGTTTGTAAATACGCTACCATCACCAAAATATGGTTTCAGCAAACTAAAAAAGTTAGAAAGAAAACAATGTGTGTGCGCCGAAGCGTGGGAAAATAAATAGCGCGTCATACAATTCACGTAGTTACGAATCGAAATACATGCATATACAATGGAACATGCCTGTTTATTTACAGTCGGGCGGAAGCTAATAAATCAGTAGTTTATCAACAGAATCCGTACTTCCGTAGTAAACCATCGTAATTCGTATAAACTACGGATAATCCGTAGTAGTTGGCACCTCTGCAATAGGCTTGGGAGTAAAAATAAACTGCGAGTGTTCACGTTAGCCGAAAAAGTTGAATTTATTGCGTATGTGGATAAAAATCAAAACAAAAACATGTTGTAATCACGAAGGAGCTGGGTATTCCGGTTACAACATTGGCAACAATTCTGCTAAAAAGAGACTTGATTCTTGCGGAAAGTACAAACAAGTCTGTGCGAGCTAAAAAGTTGCGACCAGCGAAACATGAAGACGTCGAGGATCGTTTGTTTACTTGGTCTAAACAAGTTCGAGCTACCAGTGTTCCCATGAATGGAAATAACTTGCGCGAAAAAGCTGAAGAAATTGCTCTTCGCCTTGGCCACGATGACTTTAAGGCTACCAATGAATGGACTGATAGGTTCAAGAATAGATATGGGATTGTTTACAGAGCTGTTAGTGGTGAACCAGGGAACAGTGAGTGGAAAGACAAAGTTTTACCAAGTCTGCATGAGAAGTATGATGAAAAGGATATTTTTAATGTAGATGAGTGTGCGTTGTTCTACAACATGCTCCCAGACAAAACTTTTGCTCTGAGGGGTGAAAAGTGTAGTGGTGGCAAAATGAGTAAGGAGAGGTTAACAGTTTTGGTAGGTGTGAACGTGGATGGTTCAGAAAAAATTGCCTCTTCTGATTATAGGAAAATCAGCAAAGCCTCCATGTTTTAAGAATACCAAAACATTGCCTTGTAGGTATGATAACAGTAAAAATGCATGGATGATTGGGAAAATTTTTGAGAAGTACATGCACAGCATAGACTCAAAAATGGGTGTTAAAAATCGTAAGATCTTAATGTTTTTTACCATTGTGCAGCACATCCTACGAACATGAATCTAGGGAACATTGAAATTAAGTTCTTTCCTGCAAAAACTACATCCTGCCTGCAGCCTTGTGATCAAGGAATAATTAAAGTTTTAAGCCATGTTTCAGGAAGCGACTGTGTCGTAGAGTGTTGAGATGTGTGGAAAATCAGCAGCCCATCACTGCTCGATGCCCTTCACTTTGCTGCTGCATCCTGGGAAGCTGTTGAACAGAAGACTGTGGCCAACTGCTTCAGAAAGGCAGGGTTCACCAAGGTGGATAGTGGTGAAGGTGAAGTTGAGAATATTGAAGAAAATGATCAAGTCCCAACAGAGGAAGAGTGGGGAAACTCTTCAGAATGTACTGAATTGAGAGTGCACATATGAAGACTATGCGACAGTTGACAACGTAGTGGTATCCTGTGAAGTACAGACCATTGAAGAAATTTGTGCATCACATGAGAGTGAAGAAGAAGATGAGGAGGAAGAGGAATAACTTGAGGAGAAGATGTGCCCCCTAGTTACCTACCTTCAAGCTTCTCTAGCTCTTACAGTTGTTAAAGAGTTTGTAGAAAGCCAAGCTGGTGTTCCTGATACAATTATGAGGTCTTTGTGACAAATGGAGGAATACTTGGACGAAATAGCAAGAAACAAGGCAAAACAAACAAAAATTGATGATTTTTATCGTAGAAAATAGTTTTGGTATGTATCAACAAAATTTGTTATGTAATTTTTATTTTGGCAACTTGATACTGGATCATTTTCTCATTGTTTATGTATAAAGTTTCTGTGTATCAACTGTGTAAAATGTTATTTTCTGTAGGACGTTGGGATTTTTTTCTATTTATGATATTGCGCACATAAATATCAGTTCCTGCATATAAAGTTTTCCTGGATATAACATTTTTTTCTTCACTTACCCCTTGAAAAACTTTATATAAGGGTTCTACTGTAGTTTAACTACACATTTAGGTGCTCAAATAAATCTTGTTAATGTTTATCCAGGGATGTAGCTAGGAATTTGAGAGTGTGGGTTACCTGTACAAAAACTGTAATACAGTAAAAAAATTTAATTTTTACGTCAAATTCTGTAGATCTGTTATAAACACCCTAATTTTATTTAACAAAAAACTCAACCATGGTTAACTTTCACTGCTATTTCAAGCGAATTATTCTGTTCTTCTGTGCTGCCCAATGCTGAACTGCAGTTTTAAATGGGTACTCTTGGACATCTGGACCTTCCAGTGAAATGCGTAGCAGGGAATCTAGCGTGAACTCACCCAGTCTGTTTCTTAAGTCGGTTTTTGTGAGCTTCATTTGAGAGAAGTCTCTCACAGTCAGCTGTGTGAAGTGGAATGACTCTGTAAACTTGTGCAAGTTTGGCTATATTTGGAAACAGATTTTCAATTGTTTTGTCAGTGCAAAGAAAGTGTACAACTTTTGTACATGTCTTTTTTCAGTGGTTATCAGCCATGTATTGCTTGATTTCACACCATTCTTGTTGGCACAGTCCCCCCCCCCCCAACAAGGCGGGTTTGACCGTAACAGTTTATCTACTCCCCATTTCTTTATACAGTATTTACGCGTGTATAACACCCCCATTTTTTACTAAAAACCAACGTCAATAAATGAGGAGGCTGTTATACACGAGACAATTGAAAAAAAAATTTTTATATCTAAAATAAGTTGTTATAGTAGCCTACTACAATAACTGTAGAGAATGAACACTTATGAATAACGTGTTGAACAATCCCTTTAAAATAAATTTTTTAAATAACACAATTCAGTACATAACCCAAACATAACCGGTACTCATGTCGTAAACAAATATGGTGGCCGCCGTGTTCCTTTTCAGTCGTTGTTTATTTAGGCAATAGGCCTATTTATTTATTTATTCAAATCCTCCATTGGAATTGGATAGTGAGCACTCACAAAACCGAAGTGAACAGAAAAATTGGAAAACAATGAGTTATACTGCCTACATAATTACATTTGTGTTGATAAAATCAGAACTCCCTCTCACCACGCATTTGCATTGTGTACTGACGGTAAACTTTCTCGAAACAGTTCTTTTACAGTTCTCTTCTGTATATCACACGTCTTGTAATTCAAATGCTGCGGTGTAACTATTCCGTATTTTCATCGCTTTTTTACTACGGCCACATGTTTCGCAGCTTTCTGCCATACAAACAACCCGTCGACGTCATCAGAGTTCTGACCAAAGAATATCTTCGCGGCAGATATTCCACTCTGCAATAC
>PNEQ01090922.1:0-19795 GCA_003012365.1 Medauroidea extradentata
ATCACAGGTTGTTAGCTAGACGAGAAAGTGTTAGTCACTCTTCAGCTGAACTTATGAGAATGTCCTGCGCACGAAATAGTACTTTCGTTGGTTTATAATTTTGTTAGGATGTCAGGGCCAATCACTAGGGCCCTGAAAAATTCGCGTTTTCTTCCCGACACAAGCTAGAATTCCAGCAACTGCACGTTCGTGTCACTAATGCAACTGGCCCTTGACTTTTTTGACACCTTCTGAATATCGCTGAGCAAAAAAAATGTAACTTATCACTTGCCCATTTTACCGTGGAAGCGAGCAGCTAATGAGCAGCTGCTGTCTTTTTGAGAAAACATACTTTCTTGGAGGCTAGCCTACTGGTCAGTTAACCCGCGAATTTTTCGGGCTCTGCCAGTCACTTGTTTAGCGTTCGTGGCAACACTTCGGTGTAGTAGTAACTAAATTGAAACTGCATTTACTAAGCAAGCGCCAATGAGAAAATCATAAGTTAAAAAGAAATTTTTAAGGTAATATCGGTAAACAGTGATTAACAGTTTACAACACAATAATTAACACCTGTTCCTGCGAACAGTAGAAATTACTACTTATTCCTTACCACTTTAATAAATGTGAATGTATTTTGAAATTTAATGTGGAGTGTAATTCGTGATCTGTTAGATATTCAATCTTTGGCTTGATAAAAAATAGTCACCAGTTGTAGTACATCAAAATCTGGTCATGTGACCACTTTGTCTACGATACAACATTGATTGAGAAAATGTATTTCTTATTTCACGTAAAAATTTTTAAGGAGTTCTGTGCAATCATTGGTAGAGTGGTTGGAAGAAATGCACTGTCGTAGAGCGGCTCACCCACCCCCACGTCCTAACCCCTGCTAGAAGCTTCAAAACCAAATCGCAGTGAACACACAGGCCAGACTGTGCAAAGTGGTCTGACGAGTTTCCCCCACTCCTCCCTTCAAGGACCGAGTCGTCTGTGACCGAGCCCACCCACCCTCACTCTCGCCATGTGACAGCTGAGGACAGACAGCAGGGACTACGTAGTACCAAAGTTTACCACCACTGCTGTTCCAATACGCTGAGCACTGTCATCGCTTGGAGGGGAGCGCAACATAGACCTGACCTTCAGCAGCGCCCAGAGGCGAGTGTGAGATATTCTGAAGCGCGGTGGCTAATATAGCAAGTTCCCGCGTTCTGTGACGTGTTCCACGTGTTCGTGGAAGGTATGCGAGCCACTTTCGACCTATCAAATTTAAATTACTGATATGTCGATCTGACAACGCCTTGGAACAGCCTTTAAGTTATTTTCTTTCAACAATTTCTAAAATAGCCTCATTATAACATACAGACTATCAATTACTACAAATGTCCAATGATTCAAATACTTAATCTTTTTTTACACTGCATGTAGTTCAAATTCCATTTAAAACAGAGTTCAAAATTTGTTCCAACAACATCAACTTCTTATTACGTCATGAACAAACACCTCCCCTCATATCAGTCCATTTCCAACATATAATTACAATATTTCTTTTAATCCCTAAAAGATAAATCTTTGTTGTCTATTATACTAGAGGATACATTAAACCATTGTTACAATCCAAAACCCTCTTAAATTATGGCACCTTGAACTTGGCCTAATACAATACATTACTTCCACAACATATAACCATAACTTGAGTTTCCCTGCTTTATTTACTAACCTTCAAGAATTCACATATCATATTATACCAAAACTAAATAATAACATTGTCAGTACACTGAACATTTCTCATGCCATTCTCAGCACCTAAAGAAAACACCCAAAACTTAAATTATACCTTTGTAAACATTGCTGTGTCCAAACAGCTGATCACTCTCTGAAACTGGATTGGACTGCTACCTGGCCACTGAACACATGAAAACATTAGTTACAATATTTACACAAATTTGGTCACTAATAACATTATTTTACAAATTCTGATAAAAGCATTCACCCTGACAGACTACCCTAATAGCATCGCAACATATTTAACATCACAATTTTGGTTACGAAACATTACTGTGTATTACTTCATATTCTATAAAATGCTCTTCTTTTTCTTTATAGTATTTCTGTTGGGTACAGATTCCCATTATCAAAAAACAGCAGATAATATGTGACTGTACTGGTACGTGACTGGGCTGGCAGGTTCTCGCAGAACACACACAACCACAATGCCAAACAATTGCTATAAGTGTTCCCGTTAGCGACACTGATCACTAATGCCACATTTTAATACAGAGTTCACCCAAAACTGCAATATTACAAAACTTCACAAAGAGCAACACATCAATTACTTCAAACCATTTAAATAACTTACTATACTTTAACTTCAATTATCAACTCTCCATCATAAGTTAAACAATAAAAATAGTGTAGGTTGGGCCTCCTCCTTCATACATACATATTACCTTATATAAAAAAAACACCCTAAGGTGTTGAAAAACTGGTTCTGTGTGTGTCCATTGGTCAACGGCGGGACACTTGCTCTTCCTAGCTCATAGAACACATATTACTTATTTGCCAACACATGGCTACAAAAAACAGATTAAACACAAACCAGCTACTTCCAAACAATTCAGTCATATTTACTTAGTTAAACAATATCAAATTCTCATCAACTCTCCCAGTGACAACTCACAATCTTAGTGCTCAGTGCTCAAAAGTATTTATATCTGTAAATGTAAGCAAACAAGAATATAGTACTCGGGTGTGGTTCTGCCTAGCAACCATCATCCATGAGTGTAAATAATGTCATTTGCAAAACAAACTTATAAAAACTTCAATAAAATTAAGAAAGAAAATTACTTGAAGTATTAAAATTACCATGTTTAAGTGTTGTAAAGAAAACAAAATGTAGAATGAAAGGCAGTACAAATATCGTGCAATTGCGGCATGTGTGCACTAACGATTCCCACAGCCAGTCACAATATTAGCTTTGTTCTTAAAACATGACAACAAAAGTACAATAAATTCACTAGCACCAACTTATCATAAAACCATTCAGTTATAAAAGTGTAAAATTAACTTTTACCAAAATTTGTCTGGCCTTGGCCAATTCCTAAAAAAAATTATTTTAACCTACAATAATTTTGTTATAATCCCCAATGCACAGTAGTATTCCTTACTTGTTATTTTAAGTTCATGTAAACCATACTGTCATACCGTCAACATTTTCATTACCAATTATCATCTGTTGTGCGAATAGAAAAAACAAATTTTTAAGAATAAATATGTTCCCCTGAACATATGACACTCAGTCTATGAAAATAATAAATCTTAAAATTTTTGTTTACTCTTATGTGCACAGTATAGTCCTTTTTATAATATAGCCTCCTAGTCTTGCATTCTCTTCATGTCCATTGATTACAGAATCAGATATGTACTAACAATTTCTTCCTAGTTTTGTAGCCTTTCGGCACAACCCTAACCACCTTTTTTTCACAACTCACTTTCCACCTCTTCCTGCACACTTTCCCTAACCTTAGTACCTTTCTGATCAACTCTGCCAAACTTCTAGTTCCTCTTTTTACATTTTCCTTCTCCTTAAATGACCCTTGGTCCCACTTCCCTTTTTGCACAGTTTCCTCTACAAGTACATTAATTCCTTGCCTGGGTCTCGAGACATGACTGTTTTCACTTTTCTGGTTACATTTTCCCTCAACTGTACCTCAGTACATTTCTGACCCCCCTTATTCCTTAAATCGTAGTAACATAAAACATTCTCATTACACAAACACTCCAACACCTGTATCATTGTCTTCTCTCCCTTGCTTACATAATTCCTGCGTGTAGGTCTCCTTCAGTGAATTCTTCCCCTTGATGAAGTCTTATGTTTACCTGAATTTGTTACATCCTCATTAGTATTTAGTGTTTACTACTCTGTTATCTGGTTTTTGACACACGTTATCATTATTTGTTTGGTTTTCTACCCCCCATGTTCATTCATTTGCCCTGTTTGTTACACCTCGTATAATTTCCTCTAAATTTTTTATTCACTTGATTTCTCACGTCCTTCAGTACATTTACTACTGATCGGATACTACCCTGGACATCTGCTAATTGTTGTTTGAATTCTGTTTGCAACCTATCCAATTTTTTACTCTGTTCATTTACTTCTGATTGAGTACTACCCTGAGAATCTGTTAACTTTTGTATTAGTTCTGTCTGCAACCTATCAAATTTTTTATTCTGTTCATTTACTGCTGCCAATATTTCCCTCATCTAATTTTGAATTCTCTTTGGGAAAACCCCTTACCTCTGGTTTTTCGCCTGACATACAGACTTTGCTATATTCTAACATTACACCGAACAACAATACTTACAAACACTATCTCATAAACATTTTTTCCGCCATACAAAAATATTTTTCCTACATGGCCTGTGTATTTAAGCATTGTAACACTGTTCTTAATAAGATACTTTGTCTAACTTGCTGTTTTCGGCGTGTTGCTTCCTTGTCATGTTCCTCTTTCCAGGGTCGTTGGTTTTTTCCTTTGGCCAGCAGACTGCTTCCTCGTCCTCGGCACCCTCTCACGTCGTCCGCGTCGAGTTGATACCTGGGAACCAGCTGCTCGCCCCACTTGGGCGGCCAAATGTAACGCTTCGCTCTTGTAGAAAGTACCTGAGCTCCACTCGTTAACAACAAATGTAGCTTACCAGTCCTCCTAGACCAGTGCACTAGCTCGATGATAACCAAGCCCCAAAGCAAGGTTACAAGCTGGGACATATCTCTTGATCGGTAGTCATGTACTCCGGAATTTACTAGTAATAATTTTGTAGGTTATGTTATTTTGTACACCAAATTTTGAATTTCCACTGGCACTGTCAGAATTTTAAAAGAAAAGGTTCGTCCCGAAATAATATACTTTACTATATTCCACTATTTCTGGTTTATCAGATTACGGTTTACATTGGCACGAAATACATTATTCCAGTCTTGGCACGGTGGATCTGGTTCACAGAAAGTTATAAGCAGAAACACAGTACCACTGTATCAGGCGTTTAAATTAGGTAAGAAATTGGCACACCGTGAATACACAGGCGGCGAAGAAGAATGAGTAGCCATCCTGGCTCTCTACACCTAGGTAGAGTTCAAACTTGTCCGAAAGAAAGGTTAAAGAGTAGAGACCGCGGTGCTACCCGTGCATGTTAAATTTCAACTCCCGACCTTGACTTCATAAAGTATTTTTGGGTTGCAGCTTCGCGCACGTCCAATCTGGATCGCGTTACGACATATTCTAACATGACGGAGCCAAAACATTCCAGAACGAACGGCGAAGGGGCGCCACAAGCCTTGCTCTCATTGGCTGGTTCTCGGTGGCGTGACCTTAGTCATTCGTTCCATTATCTAGAACCCTCTAAGGCACAATCAGGAACTACGCATTAAAACAACAAACGGCGCCAAAACTCTCGCGTAAAAAACCATAACACAAAAAAGAAAAACAAAGCTACTGCCTCTTACCAAGGCCACCTGGCCATAACGACAAACATTACACCCTATCTAGAACAATCAGGAATAAATGACTGTGCCTCTACTCTCCCTTTCTGGAACGGAGACCACTGAAATTAAACTACAAATTTAAACATTATATTAGAAAATTACGATCACATAAGATATTAATTCACCAAATAAGAACCCTTGTCTTGCATTGCTACATTGTTTATGAAATAATTCCTTGGACAAGAAGAATCAACCCCACCAATATTATGTCATGAAAATCTAATGAAGTACAATGTTTTGCTTCGTAATTAAATGTTGCAAGATGGAGGTTATGTGAAATTTCAAATTTAGTTAATATGTACTGGAAAGCAGAAACTTTGCATTTATTTGTGGCTATATCATTCAAATTATTTTCCGTCATCTATCATATTCTGAATATTTAATTAACTGTCAAAGTATTTCATCCACTAAATGTTTTTTTTTTTTATTCGTACCAATTTTTATTCTAACTGATGTTGCTTAGTGTACCTACTATGTGCATAAGTGTTGGTGCTGGCATGGTTTGTGATGAGAGCAGCCACATTGTTTGTTACTGTTTATATCCTCCTATTGACTTTCTGATTTGCATGATTTTAAAATATGGTTTGGCTGTAACTATGGACGAGGGTGTACACATATCACAATGCGTAATTGTTACATTACAGGAACGGCAGGAGATTCTGCGGATTCACGTAGACCAATGGGAGAATCCCCCCAGCCCTGTGCTAATTGCTCAACTTGCAGACCAAGCTGTGGGCTACTGTGGTTCAGACCTACGAGCATTATGTACAGAAGCTGTGATTCAGGCTCTGAAACGCAGATACCCTCAGATCTACCGCTCCAGCCAGAAGTTGCTGCTGGATCCCAATGCTGTCAAGGTTTGTGTTCTAAACACCACATTAGCTTTGTTTCATTTAAACTTGGTGTAGGCACACCAGTGCAGCTGGTGTAGCGCAGTTACACCAAAGATCCGTCTCAATGTATGCTGGTGTAGCTACACCAACTCCTTTGAATGAAACAACTTTTGGTGAATTTTATGCCGCATCATTCGCTGTGTATAAAGATTTGTCAAAATACTGACCAATAAACAAGTTCGTGAAAATAAAAGTCTAAGTTTTTACGAATTCTGTGAATGCAGTGCAGAGTACTAGAGAGCAAACATTGCACTTGTAGGAAACAAGGATACATATGACACACAGATATACCTCTGAAAATTGCAGTATTTAATTACAATAAATAAAAAACATGAGAACTAAAGGTGCTATTCCCTACAACCTTGGACCAATGACTTACCAAAATTACCGTCTCCCAGCCAGTGACAAAGCACATTACTAAGTTCACAAATAACTTGAAATATAAAGCTTCTGTATCTGAATTTACTTCACAGTTTATAGAATTACGCTCGGCCAAAGAAATAATATTTTTAGCTCAGTCAGTAGAGTTGAGATAGAAGATCTCAGACCTCTGGTTAGGCTCTGCATTATTAGCTATTTGGCTACGTTAAAGAAAAATGTTTAGAAATTAGTTGCTCAGTTCTAAATCAAGTTAAAAGAGTTTTCTGTTGAAATTTATTACGAAATAATTAGGATATTAAAACAAAGTCAAACTTAAATGATGATCTATGAGATTTCAGTTCTCTTCAAATGGTTGCGGGCTAGTAAAAAAAAAAAAAAAAACACACAACCGACGCCTTACGTAGTTCCCATGTTGGCTTGCAGTTCACCAAAAACTTAGCTCGATTTTAACAAAAATTAGTCACTTCTTTAGTCTGCGAACTTAATTACAGTCAAACCTCTTTAATACAAACCTGAAGGGACCAAAATTTTGGCTATTTGTAATAATGAGGTTTGTATTAACAGGTGTTCACTAAAACCTAAATATGTTTCTAAAATTTTGGTCACACTGTTTATCCCCACAAATCAAATAGTATTTTCACCACAATGACTTCCTTTTACTTGAGAACTTGATATTACATGGTTTAATGCATAAACAAAATTCTTATTAAACATTAAAGTAATTATTTAATTTCTTGTCCTATTCCAAGGGGAATAAAAATCACTTTGTAGTAATGAGAACTTTGTATTAACAGGGTTTGTATTAACGAGGTTTCACTGTAGTTGTTCTCAACAAGCCTTAAACCCACTCCCTCTGGTTTCCTAAGCTTACGACGGCAGCAGGATGAGCTGACTTTCCACACGGTAAAAAGCCTGCCGTTTCGTCTATTGATTTCGGGAGTCAAGAATAGAAGAAAAAGCCATCGCTAATAGCGTCTGTTGTAGCCCTAGAGAAATTACCAAAAATTCCTTTCAACTTAGACAAAGTACTTAAGTAGTACAGGATCTGATCCCTAGATCTAAGTCATATAAACCTCCTGAGTACACCAGTACACAGAGAAGTGAATCAAAATATAGAAATTATGACAATTAAATATTACTTTTAGTGATGGGTCGATTCCGATTCCAGAATTAATTGATTCCATCGATTCCACTGGAATCGAAATCGAACCGAATCTCTGGTTTTGGAATCGATATGACCGATTCTTAAAAATAAACATCCCTCTGAACATATTTTAGTTTCACATGTATCACTGATTCGCCAGAGTGATTTTGTGTACAAACTGCAAACTATTTGAAGTTTCTGATATTATTGTCACCGATATAGCGCGCGGAAATGCAATTCTGATTCCATTGGTAAATGTCAACTATAAAATAAAAACTTGTTCGTCAATGATCGTCGTCACATTTGTTTAGACAGTTACGTTGCATTACATTCAGTATCAAAATAAATACTTATACACCATGCTGGACAGCTACTAATGGCTATATCCCCAAAAATAAAAACTACAAATCATCGCATAATCATCGCATCGCAACGTTTTGTTTACGTTTCTGGACCAGAGATGTTAACTACGTTCAAGTCCGAAGTACGACACTACTAGAACAAAATGGTTGCTGCAAAAATGGATTTTAGCTAGTACCAAAATATTCTACTGGAATGAAAATGGAACATCATAGTGCTACTAGTTTCATAGTCCGCCATCTTTAGTGTTTGTCTCGTGCATGGACTTTCCCAACTGAACGTAGCATATCTATAACGTCTCAAAATATTAGTGAAGTTTGTAAACACTGCAACGGTAATAAATGGTAGCGAATATGTAGTAAAATTGTTCCGTCGTTAATTGTAAATCACTCTTTAATTCACAAATATTTTAAATGTATGTCAGCAAAGCAGAAAAATATAGATTTTTTTAAAAGTACGGCTCGCAGAAGCCGAAAATAAAAACTTAAAGAGAAATGGAACTTGGAAAACTATTGTATTGGTCAGTTTTTGTAATAACCAAAAGTCCCTATTTACCAGTAAAATTTTATTCACAATATTTACTATATAAGTACCGGTAAATACGGCTGGTCACGAAATGTGTTCCCACCAAATGTGCATATTCAATTACAGTATGCACAATATTAGGTTGCTAAACAAAACCAACCTAACCTCCAAGGCCTAGTAAGTTATATAATTTAGTCAAACTGCACAGATCTTGTTTTTCTAAACATACAAATAGGCCTATATGTGTATTTTATGTTTGTAACACAGTTCATGTAATTGCTTTTCTTTCAAAGGGACTATGAAGGTTTTATGTATAAGGAAATAAAATGAGATAAAAAAAACTTAAAATAAAGCCTTAGAATCGGACTCGGAATCGAAGAATCAAATCCCAATTTTAAGAATCGATGTTGGAATCAGAATCTGTGTATTTTAGGAATCGACCCAACACTACATAATTATTTTAAACTAAATTTTAACATCCAATCATCATCAAATTAGAAATGTTCACCAACCAAAATAATTAAATAAATTACAAGAAATAATCATAAAAAATAATCAATTGAAAAAAAAAAAATGTGTGATTCCATTACAAGACGTTCATAGCCTTTGTAGAATCTATTATTGATTACAGTAGGGCCTTGGGGAAAACGAGAGAGGAACGGGATTTAATAGTGTTAATCATGGAAAATATCTCCCCAATGACGAGGGCCGAATGCAACTTTTGTGCCTACCCGACGTCCTTGCTGGAGTTAAAGAAGTTGGCAGTGGATATACAGGGCCGCTGGGAAACGCGAAAAGAATATTACAAGGAATTTGCATTGGAAAAAAAAAGTTCGGGAGGATACAGAAGTGATCAACGGGATTTTGTAATGTCTGTAGATTTATGGAAAGTATATAGGTAGGTGTGCCAATTGCGGCGGTAGAGGGCACTGGTTGGCCGAGTGTAACAAGACGAAACTCAAGGTAGAGGAACGTCAGTGTTTTGGTGCAATAAAACAGGACACCTGAGAGCGCAGTCTGGGAAACGGGCAAGGGCTGGAGGGTGGCGCGACCTCGTAGCCCGTTTAAATCAGAACTCGCGCGTAAATAAATGCTCCTCTGTGAGTAATGTGTTATTGACGAAGTGGTGACGTGGGGGAAAATATTTGAACGAATGGGCATTGGTGGATTCGGGAGCTACAAGGACCATAATTACAGTAGTTGGAATTTGTGGGAGTCGCTGGTAAAATTAGACGCCTTCTTAAGGGGTAAGTTAACACCTGTCAATGAATCCTGTTTTGTTACGGCAGATGGTACAAAATTACGTAGTGAGGGTAGTGTTAGTTGCACCGTAAGATAGAGGGGTTATCGTGGAATTTTAATTTTGCGGTGGTTAAAGGATTGTGTGTGGAGGCAATGCTGGGGTTGGATTTCTTGAGCTTTGTCCAGGTAACAGTGAATTTCAGGAGTGGCATTGTGTCATTCGGTTTTAGTCTCCAGATTCAGGTAAAATTGGGGCTATCACGGGGGAAGAGGTTGTTAGAGAGCATGACATGGAAAGGATCTTGCGGGATTATGACGATGTCATTATGGACAGAATTGGGAAATGCGATGTCGTACCGTACAAGTTTTACTTGTCCGACACAACTCCTTTCAGAAGTCGCCCCTTTCAGTGTTCTCCGATTAAATTAGAACATTACCGGTACAAGGTAGAGAAGTTATTGCGAGCAGGAGTGATAGTCCCCTCAACCTCAGAATTTTCCTCGTTGGGATTTTTAGTAAATAAGCCGGGGGGTAAGGAGTTCTGTTTACTGGTGAATCACATTAAATTAAACGAAAGGGTGCTGGTTGACCCGTTTTCTCTTCCTACGGTTGAAGGAGCTTTACAACATCTGGGGCGAGCTAAGTTCTTCACGACATTAGATTTGAACAGCAGTTTTTATCAAGTTCAACTGCATGAGGAATGCAGAAAGTTTACTGCCTTTAGTACACCCTGGGTACAGTTTGAATTTACTAGAATCTCCATGGGGAGTAACTTTGGTAGTCAGGCGCTGAGTAGGGTATTAGATCAGGTATTAAAGGATCTAAAAAAAAATTTAAGTTTGTGCTTCATTACATAGATGATGTCATAATCTATAGTTAGACCTGGGAATAGGATTTGCAGCATGTTAGGACTGTGCTGGACGCCTTGAGAGGGGCGGGCCTGACCATTAATCCTAAGAAGGTGGAACTGGGGAAAAGATTTGTAAAATTCCTGGGATATATTATGAGGGGGGAGGGGGACATCTTAAGGTTAATACTAAGAAAGTAACGCCGATTCTGAATTTCCCTCGGCCTACAACAGTGAGAGGTGTACAGATGTTCATGGGGTTGGTAGGGTATTATGCAAGGTTTATTCCCAACCTGTCTAATATCGCCGAGCCGATAAATAGGCTCAAAAGGAAGGGAGTTAACTTTGAGTGGAAAGGGGAGCAGCAACGAGCGCTAAAAATCTTGAAACGATTATTATGCGAGGAACTGGTTCTGTCCCTGCCAGATTTCAGCAAGCCTTTCAATCTGCACGTCGATGCTTTGGCACTTGCGTTGGGAGCAGTATTAAGTCAAACTATGATGGGAAATGAACCGTTTCATCCGGTGGCTTACGCGAGTCGGGTTTTGAGTGAATCGGAAAGGAAACTCAGTGCCTACAAAAAAGAATGCTTGGCATGTTTATTCGGCATGGAACGTTTCCAGGGCTTCCTGGAGGGGAAAGAACTTAATTTGTATACCGAAAATCAGACCCTGTCATGGATCTTGGGACACCCCCACCAGCTAGGGAAGTTGGGGCAGTGGGTTTTGAGGTTGAACAGGTTCCTCTTTAAAATACACCATGTACGTGGGGTAGCTAATCCCGTTGCGGACGCGCTCTCACAAATGTTCGAGCTGGAACATTTTGCGGTGCTTCAGGAAGGGGAGAGGGATCTGGTGGGCTCGTTGTTATCTGTGCCGGAATCTTTTACGTCAATCCAAGAACACCAATTGGCCGACACTGACTGTAAGATTATTAAGGTGGGACTTAGCACAGGGGTTCAAGTGCCTTATGTGGTGAGCAATGGGATTCTGTATTATTCGGAGAATGGCTTGAGGAAAAGAGTGGTTGGTGGTTCCCGAGACAGTCCGCGGTATGATCTTGCGTTGTTATCATGACCAGCCAGGAGGGGGTCATTTGGGTATTGCAAGGACGAAAGAGAAAATTATACGAGATTTTCATTGGGCCGGTATGAGTGGTGATATTAAGAGTTACGTTAAAAACTTGTGAAAAGTGTCAAAAATTTAAGGCTCCTAAGAATACCAAACTGGGACTTTATGCAGCAGAAGAACCCACTAGCCCGTGGGCAAAGGTGCATATTGATATGTTCGGACCCTTAATTTGTTCCAAGAAGGGCAATGTTGCACTCTTAGTGGTCTTGGACATTATCTCCAAATTCACCTTCCTGTATGAAGGCTCGTGTTCTTACGGAGGTTTTGGTGAACCAAGTGTGGAAGATTTTTGGAGCGCCGGCCGAACTAGTCTGTGATAATGCAGTCTGTTTCTCTGGAAATGATTTTAAACTCATGTGTAGCGAATGGGGGATAAAGTATTCGTTCAGTAGCCCGCATTTTCCGCAAGGGAATATGGTAGAACGAGTCAACCAGAATCTCAAGGCTGCGTTGGGGATTTTCAGTGACCCAGTTCGTAATATGTGGGATGTGCAGGTCCCTTGGATCAACTTAGGTTTTAATGATGCGCGACACGAAAACACGGATGAAAATCCCACTCAAATCTTTTTGGGTAGGCGCCTAACGCATCCCTTTCTTACTGTTTGGGGTATACCCCCTCTGGATTCCATCCACTCTGAGCTTCAACGCTAGGTTTTGTTGACTCGGGTTAAAGATCGCTTGGTAGAAGCTCAATTAGGGGGGAGGGGGCGGCGTAGGTATAACGTGGAAAGGAGTGCGAACCTCTTTACTTTAAGGTAGGGGACCTGGTGCTCTGTAGGAGTTTTCGTCTCTCTGACCTCGCGTTCAAGGTTTCAGCTAAGCTTTCTCCTCTGTTTGAAGGTCCGTACAGGCTGCAGAGATACCTCGGTGAAAACACCTGGTTAATGCATAAACAGGAGGATGCTTATGTTATGCGAAAGGCACATGTTGTGCATTTGAAATTGTACCATCCTAGACCTTGATCGTCACCTTGTTTTAATGTGTTTGTGTGTGTATTGCTGGCCAGTGTGTTGTTTGTGTTGTGTGGCGCCTTAGGTTTAGTAATGCATGGTGTATTTAAGGGATCTATTGCATATGTTAAAGGTTACTGTTGAGCGCTCAAGATGTACATTGGTGGGGCAGTGTGATTATTTGCGTGAGGCAACACGTTTTGGCTTTGTATATAGAGAATGTTGTGGCCATTTGTGTAGGGTTTCACATGTTTTAAGGGAGTCGTAAGCTCTAATGTGTAAATAATGAAGCTTTTGTGATCATGAGTGTTTGATAATAGTGTATCATGTTGTAAGTGCCATAGGGATGAATAGGTAATGTAAGAGATTTTTACCCTTTTATGACTATGTGTATTGAGGGGTACTATGGTATTCTTTGCCCCAAAGGGCACAATCCCTGAGAGTGTTATGTGTGGTTTTTGCTATTTGATGGTAGTGTTATTTTGTATATCGTTTATTATTTGTTTGTGTGGGAAAGGTGTGCTGGATGAGTGGAAGTGGTTGAAGTCTGTTTCGGGGTTGTTCTCCGGACTTAGGTGTTGATAGGGTGGGAGGTTGAGCGGACTCCTAGGGCTTTGGGGTGGGTTTTCAGTTTTATTTTGTTTCTATTAGTTTGTTAGGGGGTTCTGAGTTTTGGGGTTTTGTTTGACAGTCTGCTTTCCCTTTTTTCCCCTCTTCGTGTTTTGCCTGGTCTGGTAGGCTGTTTAGAGAGAAGGGTTGCCCCGGTTGACGGTGCTATGTCTTCCCCTTTCTTGCTGGTTCTACTTTTCCACTGGCCATGGTGGGGAGGGCCTTGAGGGGGGGGAGACCTGGTTCCGTCTGCCGGCGGTAGGGGCGCGATTCAGCGGACTCTCGATGTGTGTGGAGGGCGGACACTCTTAGGTCAGACACGGATGAGTAAATATCGAGGGCTCGAGAGGCCGGAATGTGGTTCTAGTGAACTGAGGTATTAGACAGATACAAGGAGTCGTCACAGGCATGCGGGAGTGTCGCAAGTCGCGACCAAATTGGCCAGTGAAGTCTTTGGTTTAAGGAACGTCTGACGTGTTGCTCTGTGAGAGAGTGGCTTTCCTCGACAATCGGTGGAGTTCCTTGGTGAGTTTTCCTGTCTATCTTAGTTTAAGGCCTTATCACTTTGCTGTGATTATGGTCCAGATATCGTAAAATTGAGGAGGAGCGGGAGAAGTTCGTGCCTAGATGAAGGCTTATTGAACATTTACTGATGGACGTTGGCTAAGCCTGGTTCATCTTGCCCTGTTGTCAAAATGAGGGACGGTAATAGTTTTAAACTTCTGCATCGGTGACCCATTGAGTCGTCGTTCACGAAGTTGTTGTTCGGGAATGTGGTGTGATTGGAATGAATGGGGAAACTAAATGGTAAAGCGCACAGAGCTGTAATAAATTTTTAACGAGTGCTATGTCAACGAGACCTGTATTACTTAGTGAAGAATTGAATGTCAATGATTGTTCAGATTTTGTAATTGCCCGAGTGGCGACTGTATTTCCTGGTAAAAGTGGGCATTAAATGCAGGTTATTGACATCACATGCGTGTTTTCTGTGCTCGAGAGGAAACCTTTCATTAACTCGCTATAAGCATTGGTTATTTGAACTGGTGGGGACTTGCCCCGAATGGTGGAAGCATAATGCTATTGTCTGTATTCAGTTAAAATGGTAATATAGGCCTTCAGCCTCTGGTGTCGTCTCCTGTGAGTTCGGCTCATTATAACAGTGTAACACCACTTTTCATGTAATAATAAACTTATCTTTTGCAGGTCGCTAGATATAACAGGATAAGTGGATTTCTGTGGTAACTGTGCTCGAGTATTCTGTTGGTTGAGGATGCATGTACTTAATTGTTGACTCTTCAACTGGAGCTGGCAAACACACTATAGTCTGTTCACTTTAAATTGAGCATCCTCCAACATCAAAAACTGTGTTATATTGAGGACAAAGATGTTAAGTTTTGAGAGTGGTGAAAAGTTTACACTTAAGTTTTTGTTTCATGGAAGATTTCATATTAAAAATAGTGAAGGCAATTGCAAAATTACTGAAAGAAAAATTTTAGCAGTGCTCACTTAATTGTGAACTGTATATTAACTATGGCCAACATTGCAGTCCTACTGCAGTTGTCACTAGTTGTAAGGTGATTGACATTGTTACTTTTTTATGGAGTTCAGTCTTATTGAAATGCTTAGTGTTTGGCTAGGAAACATAATATGTAAACAACCAATGGAAGTTTCCTAGATTGAGGCTGAATAGAGCAGAACAGTGTACGTGTGGTTTTAATGTTTTACTATGCTTGCTCACTAATAACATTTTATGTGCATTAATTGTAAACAATGGTTATTAATCAGTACCTAATCAATAACTGTTCTAAATAAGTTTAAGTAACGATGAACTCAAAAATGAGTTACAGTATGAAAAATGGATGATGTATACATTAGAATTTAATTGTTCAGTAAAAAGTGTGACTGAAGGAATGGAAAAGTTAACTGTTATCAAAGTGTATGTTTTTTTATAAGTTTCTAAAGTGTGGCGTGTTAAAAATTACAATGTGTTGGTGATATTCTGAACAGGTTCTTTTACGTATAGTAAAAAAGGCCACATACAGAAGCTCAGCAATGATGGTGCATAATACTTGGTTAAATGTTCTATATACATATGATTTAACTTGTTTTGAACGAAGTAATATGACAGACAGAGGTACAAGTACTTACAGTTGATACTTGTAAATAGGTACACACCACGGTCGTAGAAGTACAGGTCTGGACACTCGCCTATCTAACAATGTATTTTGCTTGACCCCCTTGTTGTTTGGCTGTAGTTCGTCAAGTTACTGAGAATTTCGTGCTTTTCGGCGCTGTAATTCGGGCGGTCGGACTCAAACTCCGTCCACTTTTTTCTATTGTTGAATTTATAAAGCAAATAAAGATTGCTGGAGCCTTTTCTTAAATTTGTGAGCGAAGAAAGTATTTCATAAATTGATAAAAATACGTTTTGATAAATTGTTTAGCATAGTGGAAAGAAAGTGGGCGGAGATTAGTCCGACTGCCCTAACATCAGCGCCAATAAAACACAATATTCTCGGTAACTTGGCGAACTACAGCCAAACAACAAGGGGGTCAAATATCCAGGCGAGTGTCCAGACCTGTTCTTCTACGGCCGTGGTACACACACATGAAGGGACGACACAAATTTTTTTTTTGCAGAAGCGTGATCGCGATGTTTTGCCAGTATCAAACTGGCATGTTTCATCTGTAAGTACTTGTACCTCTGTCTGTTATATTACTTCGTTAACCTAGCGGCCTTATTTCCGTCATTGTTTTGAAAGACGTTATTACTGTATCATCTGCCTAGTTTTAACTTCAAGTTTTAGTTTATGATGTGCTGTTGGTGAAACAATGCAGATGTATGATGAAAGTTTTCATCCAGGTGGAGCGTAGAGACTTTATTCGTGCAAAGTCCCACATCATCCCAGCCTCTCGTCGAGTGTCCCAAGCCCCGGGTCGACGGTTGTCATCCATGTTGGAGCCTCTTCTCAAGGGGTCTTTGGACTCATTGTTAACCATCCTGAGAGAAAACTTCCCTCATGGAGTGTCACGTTCTCACTCTCAGTACGTAGAATCATATTTTTTTGAATGTTGCTTGACTTACAGAGTTGTTGATAATGTATTTGCTCGTTGTGAAGTTGCTTTAGACTTGAGACATCATGTCGTGGAAACCAAATTTAAGATGATGATTTATTTTGCACATTGATACGTTAAGCATTTTTTTTTTTAAATAAGAAGTAGAAACACCACAGATGTAAGGAACATTTTTATATTATTGAAAGGATTTTTAGGAACCTTAAAAAAATAACAAACATTTATTAAATAACTAAATGACTTTGATTAAATGGACTATTAAATGTAATGTATGTCTATTAAAAACATTAGCATTGATTGCAGTACATACTTATTTCTCCGTAGAAAAGCGTAAACCATCCATCGAGAAACAAAAAAAAATTGTTAAAATTCGTTGAAAATTTTGAGATAGGCATGCACGGCCGCGGCCGAGCAAGCGACACTATGTTGCGAAACAAGCACGCGTCTGGATCCTCATCCTAGTGGCTGGCGAGTGAACGAGCATCTAGGTACCCAGTCTCTACAGCGCGGCGGTGGACAGCGTTGGAACTAATTCCGTTAGAATATTGGTTAGTTATATTACAGATAGAATACAGTGGTGTCCAGCGTGATTATTTGCTCTCGCATCCCGTGATAAAACCAGTGAATTTATAAATAATAATACGTAACAATATTTATGCAAACTTTTTACGACAAATTTATTACCGTAAATTAAAATAATTTGTTTCTCCGATGCTAAAAAAACGCTCGAGCGCAAAGTATTTTTAGTGGGTAGGCCATCACGAGTGCGTCTGTCTACAAGTTACAATGGCAGCCACCGCGCGTGTTTAATTATTATTTCACCGGTGTCTCGCAATCTTTTAATTCAGTTTTCATTGCGTTTTTTTTCCTATTTGTCATGGGAGTTTCTTGAATTTTGTTGGTGGAGCGGGAGGGATAGAGACCGAAAAATTGATGGTTCAGCAGTGTTAGTCATCAATTCTCACGTGTTGATGGCGCAAGGCTGGCCAAACTCACCATGCTCATGCTCGCAGAGTGTTCCACTGGAAGTTTTTTGAAGATTTTATCACCAGTTTTTTTTCTTTTCACGGCTGTGGCTTGCCTGTGGACAGTGTTGACGGTAAATGCGTTTAGTTATAGTTTTGAGCCAACATACTTTTTAAATTAACCTAAAATATCGGCAAAACATACCCGAGGATTTACTTAGTTTTTTTTTTTTTTTTTTTTTTTGGTGGGTGGCCGGGGTGAAAAAATATGAAGTCTGATTTAATGAAACATTGATTTAGAGTAAACAATTTCGGGTCCCCTGGCATTTCGTTAAATAGGGGTTCTGTATATCTTGCTTATAGCTAACTGTTTGGCTGTCATAAGAGCTTTGCTTACTTTTTATTGCTTTTGGTGATAATTTCCACATTTCTTCAGTAGCTCTCCCTATAAGGTGCTGGATTATGTGAGAAATAAGGGTATATTATATGTACAATTTTTTTTTGTCGGGGTTTCTCAATAATTAAGTGATTTAGTTACATGTCGTCGTAACCTAGCTTATCCATAGTGGTGTATTATTTGCCTGGAGTCTTCAATAGCTAATATTAAGTAATGTTATCCGTGTTCAAAATAGACTTAAACCCTTGTGTTCCTTTTTTCCCTAAGCGAACATGAATGGATGGCTAGTGTGTTGATCAATAGCTAACCAGATTATAAATTTCAATATACTATTTCCAGCTTCCTGGATAAGCCATTAGCTAAAAGCATTGAACCGTTCTGAGAGAAATTGACTGGTTGTGTCCATTGCTGTCTGGAATTTTCTTGAATTTGCATGTAGCCCACATGAAGCAGTGCTTACACCACAGAATGTATGTCAGCCAGTGGTGTGAATTTTGATTATTAAGGGGACCATCTATCAAGCTTGCAACAATGGAGATTAAGTGCATAATAACTATTGAAGAAATTACTTCACAGTGGAACAACTTTGCAGAGAACTTTTTCAGACAAATTATAAAAATCAGACAGAATTTCACGAGAACTAGCAGCATCATATTTGCAGGTGAGAATACATTAGATCAAAAACAAATTTTTTTGCGTGGTTGCAACGGTTTGCTGGCTGAGTCAAGTTTTCTTGGGCAGTGAATGACAACAGTTCAGTTTATGTAGGTCACAAATGGCTTTTAAAAATTTCTCTGTTTCATCACTATCTTATCTGGGTCCCTGCTAACTTACTACATGCTTGAAAAGATGTGCACATGTTATAAGACTCTGAGAATCTTGAACCAAAAAACTGACTGACAAAGGTCTGTACCGCACTGGATACACTAGCCAATACCTTTGTTCTACTGTGAAGGTAGCAGTATAACTTACGAAGAACACTCTCCTATGAAGCTCTTGTTTATAAAGAATGATTTTGCCCATGACATTGTATGTGGTGAGTTCATTGGGTGGCTCAGGAACTCCTTAAAATTATTGGAAACCATCCCCTATACTGAATCAATTCAAAGTTTAATGGGAACATTTTCTGCATCAACCAGAGAATAATAATCGTACATTGATACTAGTGCTGGGACGATACAATATTTTACTGATACGAACCAGCAACCCAAACTGATACAGCTGATATACATACATATTTCAAATTGTGAATTTTGTTACTTCATAATACCTACTTTTGATGATAGGCATACTGCAACAAACAATTACAAAGTTCAAACAGTAAAAAAAATTAATTTAGAATTTACAGTTTTTAAATGTTAGTGACTTGTGAAGTGAATTTTTTTTATAAATAGTAGAAATGTTATTTAACACTTTATTGGCCTAACACACTGTAGGTGGCTTATGAGGACAATAGAAGTACATTAACTTAAACATTGTTAAGATTTGAACTGAATTGTTTTTAAAATGCAGGTCTTAGTCTAACTACTGTAGGTTGGTTAAAATATCAAAATAATTTTTGATTACTATGTATGTACATATTGATTTGTTAAATTAACCTGATTCAATTGCATTTCCAACACATTAGGTTATATCAGGTGTTTTGAGGGTTTGAGCCAATAGAATACATATCTTTGTTAAAAGTTTACGGCTAAAAGGTAAATAAATACCTGCAACTTTAGTAAACATTGACTGTAAGGTACAGTTCATATTATCTGCT
>PNEQ01090929.1:0-18830 GCA_003012365.1 Medauroidea extradentata
ATATATAAAATGTCATTGTTAAAGCTTGGATTGTGAGGAGGACAGAGATATGACGCTAAATTTACACTTTCCCAGAAAAATTGCTATACTTAAGTGCAAAACCGGCCTATAAAGACGATCGTCAAGAATTTGGCCCCGTATTTGGTTGCAACCAATAAAATAACAGACTGTTGCTGATTGGACGTGTACATTTTGAATTTATTATTTCTTTCATGTAGTAACAAAGTTATTACTTAACATAATTGTATGAAATTGGTTTGGAAACTAAACTGTTCATATTTATAGTTACGTGCAAACATTACAAGTTTAAAATGTTGTGTTAATTATGAAAAACATAGTATTTTTTAATTGATTCCTGTAATGGCCACGGGGCAGTCCACTGACAGGCGACGCCAATAGTTCGTGCGCGAAGTTAACAGTCGTTGGCAAGATGTAGTCCGAGAAGGACGTGTTGTGTTAAACAGCCATGGAGTTTTGAGTTGTTGAGAAGATAATGTAAAAAATTTTCTGAAATAGTGTACTGAGACTAGAATGTTGCAATTTGAAATAAATCCCAAAACTTCAGTGAGTTGTGCCGTCTTCATTCCTCGTGCTACATTGTAGGAACTTGCCTTGATTTTGATGTAACTCTGAGCTAGCAGTGGACGTGTGGCAGTGATATGAGGGACGTGTCACATCTTTTGTCTGCCCAACGTGAGACACACACTGAGAGTTAAACTTGTGTTTGGGGGGTTAAAAAAATTTGAAGTCTGATTCAATGAAACATTGCTTTTGGGTAAACATTTTCGGGTCCTGAGGCATTTCTTTAAATCAGGGTTCTACTGTACAGTTTTTCAGATGTGACAGGCTGTTACCACAATGTATCATTTAAATATGTGAGATATTGTTGTATTGACACTGTTGTTGCCTTACAGTTTGTAGGATACAGTATTTCCTGGAGAACTTAAGTACAATAGATGCATGTTTGTATGTGTTGGCCTGTTTAGTGTATTTGGAATACCATTCCTTGCTGAAGCAGGCTCCAGTGTAGAACAGGTGGCTCAACATCTGCTGCAATCTGCAGTAAATGGCTACAGTCAGAGGTCATCTATCCCACGTCATGAGCTGCAGGAGGTGAGGACAGAAAATATTTCTCTGCACCACAAGTACACATACAGTACACTCCTCCACCACTTATCTGGCATTCAGTTATCCGGTACTTCAGTTATCCGGCACGCATCTGCCGGCCATTGTTTTAATAATCTTTTAATTTATATATATATATTTTTTAAATTTTATTTATATTTTCCCTGTTAGCAGCCGAGGATATTAGAGACGTATACATAAATACATGTAATAAAATTCTGTCGGAATTGCTTATTAAAAACAACCATGCATTGTACGGGACTCGAACCCAGAACCCTTAATACAGAGAACCGGCGCGCAACCCACAGTGTGCTGTGACTGTCCTCTAAACGATAAGGGCTGTGCAGTTACATAATCGCCCTCCCAGCTGCCCTACCCTAGACAAGAAGGAAAATCCCCCCGGCGCTAAGACCCGCATATCTCTCACGTAATGAAGCAATCTGTCGGAAATTCGGATATCGGGCGATGAAGTAACTGCGTAACTTGCTCTCACACGTATGTAAATTTGAGTTGTTTTTGTGTTGTGTTGCACGATGGCTACTAAAATGACAAATGTGAGTTCCGGTTCTATCGGAACAAAAAAGATTGTGTTGTCTACCAAAGATAAAATTGACATTAAAAAAACTCGACGGCGGTGCTTCTGTGAAAGTTTTAAATCACGGAAATACTGTAGCTAAGATAAAGAAAGAATATAATCTACGTGATGTGACTTGGGCACCTGCTAGAGCTTGGGACAGCTCACCCAACTCAGTTTTGCACAAGGCTTGGCATAAACTGTGGCCAACCTTAGCATTTGCAGTCGTGACCAACGACGAAGAAAGCAGAATTGATGATTTCAAAAGCTTTGAAACAATAGTCAACACGCTGTTGTAGTATGCCAAAAATATTACCAACCCTGAAGTTTACGAATTAGGCCTACGTGATGAAAATGTTAAGGAGTGGCTGCAAGTTGACATTGACGTCCCCGTTGTTCATCTATTCACTGACCAGGAAATAATTGAATCTGTTACAAGCTTGACAAACAAAGAAGTGATGACGAAGAAAAACCAGCCGCGAAAATCACGCAATATGTGTGTCTTTATCATGTAGAGCACTTAATAACTGGCTTGCAGCAGCGAAGCTATTTCTCTGAGTAACAAATCATGTCCTTGTGCATGATTCAGAAGCTGTGAATAAATGAGAGGCCAAGACACTTAAAACAACAATGTTTGACGGATATGTTCACGACATTGCCAGCTCTACAAGTACGCACACTGAGGCAGGTGATGCTACACCCAGCACGAGCGGTATGGCAACACCGAGCATAAGCGGCTTGATGAGTGACTTGTACGACAAAGTGGCTGTGATTAGGCCGGTAAATAAACACGAGCCATTGGCAAACTTTAGTAAACTCGGAATGCTGACTTCGTCTGCATGTTACATACATACCTACTGCTGTGTAAACATATAAGTAATTTAGTGTACGTAACTTGTAAATCATACATTATTAGGGGTGAACAGTTAGTGGAAATAACTTAACATCTTAATTATTAAAAAGATATATGTAAAATCTACAGACAAGTAGCCATTAGTTGAGGTAAAGAAGGAAACTGCTGTTGGCGCGCGCGGCCAGTCACAGCTGGTCCATGAGTCAGCGAGCGCCGAGCGACCACCCAGGACGAGACAGTCGTGCGGGGGAAGAGGAGGGATGGAGAGCAGCTGATGGTCACGCAGGTACCGCCCACGTCTTATTAGGTAGTATTTACATTGATGATTTTATGCGTGTTCAAACTATTTTTCACTGTATTTTAATAATAATTAATAGCATCTGAACTAAAAGTATAATATTACACTATTGTTTGTACAATTACTGTATTTATCAAAATTATTACCTTTTGTTTATTTTTCCCTTCACTTATCCGGCAAATTCAAATATTCGGCACATATCGTCCCCCGAACATGCCGGATAAGCGGTGGAGGAGTGTATTTAACTTGACACTTGCACTGGGTTCACAAGTCTTTCAGAAATAGAGCTTAACACAAATACATTAATAAATTGATAAGTACTGTACTATTCTCCAGTGAGTTCTATGCTAAGTAAACAATTGAGACCAAGATTATTGACGTATTGGTTTCCCTTGTCACCTCACACATAGTAACTTTCACTCAGTTCTAGAACACAAGGAACTCTGATCATCTTCTCTAAATTTTTTACTAAAATCTTTCGCTGATGAGCTGTGGTTTTAACTTTTCCAGCAGTAAGTCCTCGTCTCACCAGCTGCCCAAATCTCCTTAGGAATTTTAAAAAATGAACCTACTGCAGTTAAGTAGTTGTGCTCAATCGTGTGACTAAGTTTGCTTGATCTTCAGGTTTTGGATACCAGCAAACGCAGGAATTTAATATGGTGGCAGTTCAATATAAGTCTAAATTTACGAAGTATTTTACAAGGTTGACTTAAAACACGTTTTTTATTGAAATTATATTTTAGTAAAATAAAAGGTGTCTTCCAAATAAAATAGTATCTTATAATCCCAAAATTACACTCCCCTTGTAACCAAAAACATAAAAAACTACGAGCACCACAGCTGCATCATTTTGCGCAGCGAATAATGCTCATACTTGATCATTGAGTAAAACTGACTTAATATATGGTAAAAATAATTGTAGACTATTTAAGTCTGAAAATATATTATATAAAAACTGAAAACAACTTCACGTCACAGGAAAAAAAAAATTCTTAACTCTACGCAACAAAACTCTTCACGTTGCAACTCCTAGTGCCACCGACCTACAAACTGATACTGAACACATACATACAACCTTTCTTTTTTGTTGTAAAGTAGAATTAAATAGAAGAAATATAAACACAACTTCTTATTGACACAAGATAAAGCTTGAGTACGGTCAATTTTATACGTTACGAGCAGTAATAAAATAAAAACCTTATCAGCCCTTGTGTAGCATACAGCATACGGGAATAAATTGTATCTGTGTCATAGGCTGTTTTTACGCTGCAGTGAACTGCACAGTCACATCACATGCTGAGTGATCAATAACACAGCAGAAGTTGTCAAGGTTAAGGCAATTCTAATGCGCACAACCTGATGTGAAGCAAGAAAAAAAAAGATGACAATGCTGGATTGTTTTATTTTTTGCTTCTTTTACAGACCGAGTTCCATGCGCTGGCCCTTTTTTTTTTAGTTGTGCTGTAATGAGGAAAAAGAAAAACAAACAGGTTGTCTGTTCACGCCCTACCACCGTCCCTGCCATCCACCGACACAAAAATAAAGACGATGGCTTGGAGAGTGTAGGAGAGGAAACTGGAAAGACAAACAGAAGGTTCTGCTTTGCAGCCAGACAGAATGCTAGTTGCACGTGATTATCAAAGATGGGAGGGGGGACTGCAGCTACGACGTACACTAGACGAGGCACAGAAGTTGACGCACATGCACACAAGCACAAACTAGTTTGCCTGCTGGGGAAGGGGGGAATATTTTCTGGTGTGGACGGTCAGGAGGAGTGTTATCTATTTTTAGCAGTGTGTTTCTTACAGCACAGTTTGTGGAGAAATCATGTGTGCAGAGGGAAACACTACTGTGTACATGTAAACTACTGAATACAATTCTGTCAACATAACTGTAAAACAATTGAATTATCATTTCACACATACTATGCAAAGTATAATTATCATGACATTAAAAAACAAATTGTTACACAAGAATGAATAATACATTTCATAAAAAAGGTGACATGCCGTACTTACCCACGTACAACCCGCACATTTTTTCTCAAAAACAAAATTGAAAAGTAGTGGTGCTGGTTATACACAGAAATCAAGGTTTTTGGATAACTAGGGCCTGAAAAGTTGGGCTGATTATATATTACAGACTTCTGTAAGGATTTATTATTATGGAAATAAAAGTATCAAGCCCTTTAATACAGTATCAGATTGTATCTTATGAGCAGTAAATACGCAATTCTGGCAATACCATCAGCAATGCATACACAACTTGTATAGGCATCTGCTGGCCTGCTGGGAAGTGCTGAGCTTGTGACACGCCAGGCCGTGCCGAGTTGCGCCAAGCCACAGTGCGTCTAGATCCTTTTTCTCGCTCGCCCAGTTCTTGAGCGAGCATATAGGGACATGCAGCGCATGCATGCATGTGGCAGCGCGGTGAACCAAAACTGAGATGGTGTTTCGTTGCTCCACTAGAATGATCCACAGTAAAGCATGCTGTGAAGTACCGACAACTGCCAATAGAATGCAACATATATTGCGGCTGCGGTACACGCATGTCGCGTGCCAAGTAGCGCACCAACATTCACATCCTCATTGTTTATCTTCGATCTAACAATATCAAGCTGTGCTTTGCACTATTTATACTTTTGAGGTGTCATTTAATTCTTAAGATGTCGTCGCACATATTTAAAGTAACTCAATTAATATTTAATGTTATTTAGTTACATTTTTTCAACAAAAGTCAATTAAAATGCTGTGTAGTGGATGTCATTCATAGGTTAGCTAAGACAAGGATCCAGTAACACGGCACTCAAGGCTGAGCCAACTGGACCACCTACCAAGGGGATGGCTTTCCAATGTGTCCCTGGCCATTGCACATCTTGGCTGCGCAGGAGGGGTGGCTCCCCCTCCTGTACTTCAGAGCCATGCCAGCTCCTCTCTCGTTGCTCCTGGTCAGTCATCTGAGTTCTTACGATTAGCACTGTAATTCTCTCCCCTTACTCTGCTCAACTACATAGTATGCATTTGCGCTTAGCACTTTGCTATTCCTCAATGGTCAATGCCTGAGCTTTATCATCAGTATTGCCCCATTCATCCTGCTCTCTTCCTGCAGCATGCCTATGTACAAGGGGTAACCCTTGCCTTTCATAAGCCAAATTACTCAGGCCACAGCCTTTACCATGTGAATTGTTTTAGTAGCCATTCAGGAACTGCAAATAAGGTGGTCCGCGAACAATCACAGTTATAAGCAACTATAAATGTCATATTGTTTTTGTTTACCATATTACTTAGTTTACCTTGCCCATCTCCTCCCACATTGTTTCCCAGCTTATCAACCTGGTTCCCTATGTAACCTTCACTATTACATTACTTCCCTGGGAGTCCAGCACAGGCAAGTTAATTGCTAATAAATTTTATAGACAACCATACTCTGGGTTACCAATAATTATTAAAAAAAGAGGCTGGATTGGAGACCAATCCGCTGACCACCGCTTCACCTCCACACTCTGATGAAGGAAGGAAAGCGTCTCCAGGCACCTGAGAAGTGACCCTTGGCTACCACATGTGAGCATCCGAGGCGGCATACCCGCCAAAAACAGGAGTTAGGGTGGTGTGTGTGTGTGCATGTGCGCATGCATGTGCGCATGCGCGTGTGTGTGTGTGTGTGTGTGTCTGTGTGTGTCTGTGTGTCTGTGTGTGTGTGTTTCTGTATGTGTGTCTGTCTGTCTGTCTGTCTGTCTGTTTCTGTCTGTCTGTCTGTCTCTGTCTCTCTGTCTGTCTGTGTCTCTCTGTGTGTGTGTCTCTTTCTCTCTGTGCCTATGTTTCTCTGTGTGTGTGTCTCTCTCTCTGTGCCTGTGTCTCTCTCTCTGTGTCTCTCTGTCTCTCTCTCTCTCTGTCTCTGTGTCTCTTTCTGCCTCTGTCTCTGTGTCTCTCTCTCTGTGTCTCTCTCTCTGTGTCTCTCTGTCTGTGTCTCTGTGGTGTTTCTCTGTTTCTCTCTGTCTCTGTGTCTGTGTGTGTGTGTGTGTCTATATATATATACATTTGGTACTTGTAAAAGGGTACTTGGCCCGGCCCGCCCTTTTAGTCTCCAAAATTCGATTTCTTTTTATGCTGTAGAATATTTAGGCCTAACCTTAACGTTAATGTAAACATGATTTCATTAACTCGACTGCAGATTTATGCGTGATTCTTGGCGTTAGCAGACGTCTAATGAAGTCGCGAGGTGCTTCGTTTACATAGGACTGCAGAGTAGCCTGGAAGTGGAGGGGCCCGGCTTGCCTGGCGCGTGTGTAGTGCATTGAGATCCCCACAAAGTAATCTATAAGGACAGATGTTAGTTATAAGTGACAACGGAAGGAGAAACAAAGAGACATTCATATTTAATTGTAAGCTAAAGCTTGTTGTTTGTTAAGGAGCGGTGGGCCAAACCAATATAGAAATAATGAATATTAATGCTAAAAATGTATGACAGGTGAGAACATTCATAGCAAGTATTAAGTGTGGTCTCTGGTGACTAATCTTTGTATTATAGTGTCATGTGACTTATAGTAGCCTATAAAGAAAAGGATGTGTTACTTTAAAACGAGCGCTACATATATATCTAAGTAGGAAATTAAGCCTTTATATATATATATATATATATGTATATATATATATATATATATATAAATATATATATATATATATATATATATCGAGGTTTGCTGTTGTAAAATTGGTAAATTGAAACTTCCTAGTGAAGTCAACCCAGTTAATTAAAGAATGCTCTAGGTAGGTAGAAGGGTAGCTGGCGTAGTAATATCTCAGGGCACTTCCGCCGGGGCCAGCGAGGCTGTTGGACCTCGGCCATGTGGTGCTTACTTGTTCGGTGTGTGTGGAAGCGAGCAGATGTGTGCGGCAGGGCTGCTGCGAGGCAGCGGCGCGCAAGCAGCATGGTTTCTTTTCTGATAACCTGAGCTATCAGACAGGGCAAAGTAAAATATTTTGGTTCCTAATTAAAAATAACTGAAGTAGTTATTTTGCTTTATTTACCGTTTTAAGCGAGTACGGTGAGGGCCCACCGCGAGGTATTGTACCGGCGTGTGTATCTGTATTGTATCGTCAATCAATCTGGAAATAGAGTGAACATCCTGCAACTAACGTGGTATTTTATTCTTTATAAATGACTATCACTTATTTAAATTGCCGGGCAGATGAATATTTAGCAGAATAGATTTCTCCATCTCCTTTATTTCTTTCGTACCCTCGATGAAGAGTGAATGAGCTGATGTTTACTACCGCTGAGAAAATAGCTAGTCGAGGTATCTTAAATTATGAACCCTGAATGGAAAGGAAGATAATAGCCACAGTGGACGGGTATGTTGCACTACATTATTGGAGCCCGGACGTGGGGCCTCTAGGCGGTGATCGCGACGGGGAAGAAGATAAGGAACGGAGAACTTATAAACAACAACGACCACGTGTGCGGTAAGAAATTGGCGTCGCGGCGCGAGCAAGAAGGAAGACACTGGGAAAGGATGCTTCACAGATAACGGCTGAGGCGGCTATCAGCTACGTGTTTGGGATGAGTGAACCAAACTGGACCAGCATGAAGAAACCGGGAGCACCAGGACAGCAGAGAACGGCGAGAGCGACGGCAACAAAAATGGTACCAGATAAGCCGGGAATCCGGGCTACTGAATGATTGCAGTCCACTGCGCTTACCCGAGTTGCATGAATGTGTGTGCGTGAATGGAGATTGTTGAAAGTGTGTTGAGGGTATTTGTTTAGGTGGTTAGAGGAAATTAGTGTATTTGTGTAGCGTGGAGGGATTGATGTAAATTGAGACACGTTTAGCTTTGTGCATAGCGGTTTGGTGGGTGTGATTTGTGATACGTTTTGGCAGCATAATAAGGAAGAGCAGTATGTCGGTGGAAAATTTGCATAATTCGTGTAGCGAGCCTAATGGGGAGGCAGGACGTGAAGAAAGTGTTGTTGTAAGGATAGATAGCTATATGGATATGAGGGGGCACGTAGTTGTAAACTCCGAAAATCAGGTAGAAGGGGAGAGAAATAGAGATTGTGAGGGGTCAAGTGAAGGGGAGGAATCAGTCGCCGGAAGTGAAATAACGGGATTGGGCACACCGATGTATTTTGATTGGGGGGTACTCGTAAAAACCATGGAAAGGGTAAACGAGAGGTTGACGCTCGTTGGAGGTATTAAGGTTAAGTTACCTTTAGGCATCTTAGTTTGGCCCCTGTGAGCAGGGTGCTTGTGGCTCCGTAAACAGGGCTCTTGCTGGGAAGTGTCTTCTCGGGTGATGAGGTTGTTGAGGTTGTCTGATTTCAAGGATAAGCCTCTGGGAGAGAGGAGGTGGGGCAATACTGTCTTGAATGGATTAACGAGAGGGAGACTTTCCCTCCTTGAGGCCCAATTCTAACTAGAGAAAATGTAACAAACCGTGTAGCGCTAAGGGTTGACTCACGAGGTTATTGGGGGAAACTCTGGGTGCGGCTTCCAGGGGGCCAATGCTACTGCGCCCTGTCACCTGCTGTTGGTGATGCGGGGCGTCGGGGAGGCGTATCGGCGCCCTCTGCCTCCTGCGATTGACGGCGCCGCTTGGTAGGCGTTGACTATCCCAGTCTGTGAGCTGCGGGATGACGCAAGGTGCATATTGGCGCCCTCCGTCGCTGCGATCGGTCGACGCCGCTTGGAGGCGCCGGCAATCCCAGGCCGGCGAGCTAACCAATGACGAAAATCCGCGACGTTGCTGGGAAGGCCGGAAGGGCCGCAAGAGAGTTAGCTATGATTATACTTTGGCCTCGGGGCGAGATGTCGCGGGTTGGAGTCTGGAAAGGTGAAAGGTGGGATTTGGAAAATAAACCATGAGGGAAAAGAGCAAAGGAGACAAACAGAGTTAAGGTGGAGCTGTGTTTCTTATAAATAATGCACAGCCCCAGCCCTTTACCCAAGGTAGCTTCCCTTGTTGACAGTTTCCTCCTGCCACCTAACTCTAAACGAGACTCGGTGAGAAGGGCGAGGGCTGCCGTACACAATTACGCGGTAGACTTAAGCGAGAGCTCGGACCTCGCGCTGTACTGCGTGTGCGGGTGACGGCAGCCGCTGGAAGGCTGCGCGTCGCGGAACTGGCGTCTGGCCACGGGCCGCTGGCGAACTGGCGTAACTCCCCGGCGGATCTGCCACCCGATTCTGCTCTCTGCACGCCATATATATACCCTGTTAGCCAGGGCGAGCGGGGGAGGGAAGGAGTGGCGGTGAAAAGCGGGAGGCGCAGGATAGTACGCTCGCTCCAGGGCCGCACGATGCTCAGAAGGGTGGGTATGCCTCCCACGCACTGCGGTGCGTGGCGGGTTGCCTACTTACAGGCGACGGCAGCGCGTCTGGCGGCCGGCCGGCAGGGCTTGTGACGTCATAAAGGAAGGGGGGAAGGGTGTTCGGCAGGACCGTGAGGAGGCTCAATAGAGGCGATGCACCCGCGGCGCGTCAAGGTTACTACAGGGAATGAGGACAACTTCAGAGAGGAAGAGAGGAAAGTGGAGGAAAGTGTAAATAGAAAGGTGGTAGAGGTCGAAAACAAACTGCGAGGCGAAAGGCAGTTGGAACTAAGCAAGGTCACTAAAGACCTACGTACAGAGCGAGAAAGGGAGATTGCGCAAATTCAGATAGCTATCGCGGGATTGGAGGAAGGCTTGTGTGCGAGTGAGATAGCGGTAAAGAAAGCTCTCGAAAGGATGGAGAGAAACCAAACCGAAGCGGGGCTTGCCGCAAATGCTAGACTAGAGGAGCACGAGGAGGAAACCCGGCAAATTCACAATCGTACCGTAATGGCAGAAAATCTCGCGGTAGGATGTGAAGGAAGGGTAAATAAATGCGAGAAAGACGTGACGGAAATTCAAGGGCGTGTTGAGGAGCTTGAGAGAAAGCTAGGCAGTGGTCATAATATGGGGGGCTCAACAAATGAAAATTGTAGGACGACTATGCGCATGAGCCGCACCTATAGGGAGCAGGACATTCCAAAATTCAGGGGAACGGAGAATGAACACCCTCGCAAGCATCTGGAGAGATTAAAGGATTTATTTGCTGTCTATGAATGTGAGGAAGCTGAGAAGGTATTTGTGGCAAAACGGTCTGTGTTAGGGAGGTGCGCCAATTGGCTAGGCATGTTTGGTAAGGATATAGGTGACTTTGCGGGGTTCTAGCGTAGCTTCCTGCGCGAGTATTGGGGCGCGCGAGCACAGGGCAAGGATAGGGCAACCTTGTATCAGGAAACATGTAGGATCGGCCACCTGGAGGAACACTTGGTGAGGGTGGTAGAGCGTGCTAGTTTCTACGACCAACCCATGTCGGAAACAGATATAATCACGCTGGTTTATAGCCAGACACCGAAAGAAATTAGGCGGTTGCTGGTAGGAAAGGATTTCAAAACCATAGCAGCATTGCGTGAGATACTGACGTAGCTGGACCAGCTAGGCGATGTAAGGGACGAGGAGATAAGGCGCAGGCTGCAAGGGGGCTTTCTTGGTCACGACGAACGTGGAGAGGAGCAGTGGCAGAACCACCGCGAGCAGGAAGGCCGTATCGCAGGGGGTAACTGTGGTGGTTGGCGCGGTCACGACAGGCAGGGACAGTATGATAACGGAGGATTCCATAACTTCAGTAGTGGATATTACCGCGGCCGAGGTAATTACCATAACTGTGGGTATAATGCAGGGCCAAGTAATGGACAGGGAGCGAGAGGAGAGCAGAAGGCAGATGGAAACCACGACGAGCAGGGTGACAGGCTCGGCAACAGACACCATGAGTTAAAGAAGGGCGGCGGAGACGTGGCAACATCGCACCATAATCAGGGGTGTAGTCCAGGGGACAGTCGAGGACTCGCGCGACAAGCACGTGACGAACAAGGGACACGCCAGGGCAAACCATCGGGAAATGGCTGGCGTCGCGCAGCCTGGGTGGAAGGATTAGCATGACCAGCACGGAGAGAAAGGTAACTTCGACCATGGAAACGGAGAGAGAGTTTTTATTGACAGAAGACTAGCGGGAGGTGGAGTTAATTAACGTACCAGAATTACGAGGTGCCGTAGGAAAATATGAGGTTGACGTGTTGTTTGATAGCGGGGCAGAAATCTGCGCTATCAGCCGACAGCTATACGACACATTGCGAAAGGAGGGGATGAAATTTCCAACTTTTCCGGTACCTCAAGTTACCATTATATGTGCAACGAAAGGGAAAGGACGCAAGGTTAACGAACAAGTATATTTACAAATACAGCTCAGTGGATGTACTTACAGCGTGGCATGCCTTATAGTACCGCAACTAACTCAGGAGCTCATAATAGGTACTGACTTCATGCAGGACGAGAAAGTAGTGATAGATTTCACGCATGGCGTAATTAGTTTTGGTCAGGACAGTAGGCCCATGTTAAGGAAGCCAGCTAAGTGGCAGCGCGGGCATGTGTCACCACGTGTGGCGTTAGTGTGTGAAAGTGAATTGGAGAGTGCAGAATCTACACTCGCATGGGTTGCGGAGCCTGGAGTGAACGTGGGATACTTGACTACCGGTAAAGGTGGGTCTTGGGAGGCTGAGGTGGAAGAAGTGGTAGGCAGGTGTCAAACCGGCGAACCTGCGGAGAGGAATTATTTGCGCAAGCTGATAAATGATTTCAGCGATGTGTTTTCCGAAAGATTGGGGCGAACTAGCGAGTATGAGGCACGCATACCTGTAAGTGACCGCACACCGTTTAAGCAAGAAACGTACCAGATCCTGTGGGCGTACCAGGAGGAGGTGGATAGGCAAATAGAGGAGATGTCAGCTAATGGGATTATTGAGAGAGGCAACAGCCCGTTCGTCAATCCCTTCGTGTGCATGAAGAAGCGTGATGGGGGCATCAGGGTTTGTGTCGATGCAAGGGCAATTAACTCCCGAATAATTCCTGATCAGCAGTCGCCGGGGGAACCGGAGGACTTATTCGCCATGTTCAGTGACATTAAATACATCAGCACTACAGATCTAAGACAGGGGTTTTGGCAGGTGCCGCTCCATCCGGCAGACCGAGTATACACAGCAATTTTGTACCGCGGTAAATCATACCAGTTTTGTGTCCTGCCGTTCGGCTTGAAGAACAGCGTCGGGGAATTCTGTAGAGCTGTAGAGGCGTCGCTGGGACCTGAGTTGTCTGCGGTGGTGCACGCCTACGTGGCTGACTTGTTGGTGGTCAGTGCAAGTTTCACCGAACACGCGGACATTCTTGAGAGATTGTTGACAAAATTAAGGGCAGTATGGCTCACACTAAAGCTGGGCAAATCACTTTTTTTGAGACATGAGGTCAGGTTCCTCGGATTCGTGTTGGATGCCACCGGGGTTAGGCCTGATCCGGAGAAAATCGAATTGATTCACAAGTTCCCCACACCGAACAGCGTTAAGGAATTGAGAACTTTTTTGGGAATCTGTAATTTCTACCGAAGATTTGCAGAGTGGTTCGCCACCATAGTAGCACCGCTATTGGAACTATTAAGGAAGGGCGTTGCGTGGAAATGGACTGAGGAATGTAGTCGGAGTTTTGAGGCGGCGAAGGAAGTGTTTGTACACGAGTGTGTGGCAAGGCACCCGAAATTTGGCAAAGGATTTATTATGTACGCGTCTGCGTATGGCCTAGGGGGGAAGCTAGTACAAACGGGAGAGAATGGCGAGGAGGAAGTAATAGCGTTTTCCAGTAGGTCACTGTTGGCGACGAAACGATCTTACACGGTCACGGAGCGTGAGTGTTTAGCGGTAGTATGGGGGCTGAGTAAGTGGCGGAGTGTGCTGTTAGGCCACAGAGTGATTGTTCGTTCCGATCACCACAGTTTGGCATTCCTGCAATCATGCCGGCTAATGGGAAGCAGATTGACCCGGTGGTGCCTGGCTTTACAGGAATTTGATTTCAAGGTTGAATACGTGTCCGGGAAGGAAAATGGTGATGCGGATCTACTGAGTAGAACTATCGGGGAGGAGAATAGGGTTGTGCTGAAGGATAGGCCAAAAGCAGGACCGATGATAGCCAAGATCACCGTAGAGAAGAATGCTGCGTTAGTTAGTAAATTCCCTAGCATTGCTGTGGCGCAAAGAAGCGACGACGTGTGGGGAGAGATTATTAGGAGGCGGGAAGATCCTGAGGTGGACGTGACCGATCCCGCCACAGGGAAGTTGTTCGAGTGGTATTGCATTAGTGATGGCAGGTTATTCAGGAAGGCAGGTATGGGGGAAACAGGTTGGTGGATATGTGTGCCTAAGGCCTAGGTAAAAGTCTTGGTAATCCACGTACACCGGTCGACTGGACATTTCAGAGAGAAAAAGACCCTTCTTATGCTACAGTCAAGCTATTACTGGAGTGGTATGGCAAAGTGCATAAGGCAGTTGGTAGGCGGTTGTGAACTCTGCCAGAAGGCAAAGTTTCCCATCTGATCTTGGGAAGGGCCATGTCAGGCAATAATACCGGAAGGGCCGCTGGATTTAATATCAATTGATTTGTACGGACCCTTACCGCAGTCGAAGGGAGGAATGAGGTATTTGCTTGTCGTGTTGGATGTTTTCACTAAGCTAGTGAGGTGTTACCCACTTAAACATGCCACAGCCTCAGCATGTGTAAACAGGCTTCTAAACGTCCATTTTCCTCAGTTCAGCAAACCAAAAAGGGTACTAAGCGACACAACGGGACACAATTTGCGGTGGATGAATACAGATGGGAACTATTGTGGGCTGGAGTGGACGTAGTATACTCATCCATACGACACCCGCAGAGCAAGGTTGAGCGCTGTATGCGCGAGATCGGGAGGCTCTTGCGCACATACTGTCATGAGCGGCACGGTAGCTGGGCGGAGGCAATACCCTTATTGAATGAAGTTCTCAACATGCACGTCCATAGTAGTACAGGATTCGCGCCCATGGAATTGGTAGAGGATGCTGTGTTGAGAGAACCACTGGCTGCCAGCTTGACATTTCCTCCATCAGAGCGGCGGGCGAGGGAAGAGAAGTTGGAGAGTGTAAGGATGAAGTTGAGAGAGGAGGCAGAGAGAAGGAACCGTAGACAGGCAGTGAATCAGGTTAAGTTCGCAGTGGGAGACTTAGTCCTGTTGAGAGTGGCAGAGAGAAGCCAGTTTATCAAGAAAGAAACTAAAAACTTATTCTTGTTGTACGAAGGGCCGTTTTTAATATCTAAGGCGAGGGGAATAAATGTGTGGGAATTGGTGAGCGTGGTAGACCATGTAGTGAAGGGAACATACAATTCTCAGTTACTTAGGCCATTTCATAGTTTGGGAGAGAGTGGTCAGGGGAGAATACTATAACTGGGGAAAATTTACTGAGACTACAAACACCCTGGGATCGTGTGCACAAGGTTGGACCGCACAATGTAAAAAGCAAAGCATAAGGTGAGAAAAGAATGTTCTCATTGTAATGGTAAACACAAGAAAGTCAGGGGAAGAGAAGGATGGAAAACATGTGAACCAAAATACCCTGAGTTGTAAAGAGATTTAAATAATCCTAGATTGTAAATAGGTTTGACGAATATCATGTTTCAGTGTTGATAATTATTCTGTTTTATGGTATAGTAGCACAGCACGATTGGTCAAACGGTCCGCAAGGATGCAGGTTTCTAATTCATCTGCTGACCTCACCGGCGAAACTTACATTGTTGGAGAAAGATCCAAACAAATTCTTTTATTGAATCTTTCTGGGGGGTTGTAAAATGGTACTTGGCCTGGCCCGCCCTTTTAGTCTCCAAAACTCGATTTCTTTTTATGCTGTAGAATATTTAGGCCTAACCTTAACGTTAATGTAAACATGATTTCATTAACTCGACTGCAGATTTATGCGCGATTCTCGGCATTAGCAGACGTCTAATGAAGTCGCGAGGTGCTTTGTTTACATAGGACTGCAGAGTAGCCTGGAAGTGTGGGAGGCCCGGCTTGCCTGGCGCGTGTGTAGTGCATTGAGATCCCCACAAAGTAATCTATAAGGACAGATGTTAGTTATAAGTGACAACGTAAGGAGAAACAAAGAGACATTCATATTTAATTGTAAGCTAAAGCTTGTTGTTTGTTAAGGAGCGGTGGGACAAACCAATATAGTATTAATGAATATTAATGTTAAATAGTGTATGACAGGTGAGAACATTCATAGCTAGTTATAATGGGGCCTCTGGTGAGGAATCTTTGTATTATAGTGTCATGTGACTTATAGTAGCCTGTAAAGAAAAGGATGTGTTAACTTTAAAACGAGCGCTACATATATATCTAAGTAGGAAATTAGGAAATTAAGCCTTTATGTATATATTGAGGTTTGCTGTTGTAAAATTGGTAAATTGAAACCTCCTAGTGAAGTCAACCCAGTTAATTAAAGAATGCTCTAGGTAGGTAGAAGGGTAGCTGGCGTAGTAATATCTCAGGGCACTTCCGCTGGGGCCAGCGAGGCTGTTGGACCTCGGCCACGTGGTGCTTACTTGTTCGGTGTGTGTGGAAGCGAGCAGATGTGTGCGGCAGGGCTGCTGCGAGGCAGCGGCGCGCAAGCAGCATGGTTTCTTTTCTGATAACCTGAGCCATCAGGCAGGGCAAAGTAAAACATTTTGGTTCCTAATTTAAAATAACTGAAGTAGTTATTTTTTTCTTTATTTACTGTTTTAAGCGAGTACGGTGAGGGCCCACCGCGAGGTATTGTACCAGCGTGTGTACCTGTATTGTATCATCAATCAATCTGGAAATAGAGTGAACATCCTGCAAGTAACGTGGTATTTTATTCTCTATAAATGACTATCATTTATTTAAATTGCCGGGCAGATGAATATTTAGCAGAATAGAATTCTCCATCTCCTTTGTTTCTTTCGTACCCTCGACGAAGAATGAATGAGCTGATATTTACTGCCGCTGAGAAAATAGCTAGTCGAGGTATCTTAAATTATGAACCCTGAACGGAAAGGAAGATTATAGACACAGTGCACGGGTAGGTTGCACTACATTAGCTACAGTGATATCCCTTCAGTCAGCGAGATGCCATCATGGACTATCTAAAGCCATGTTGTGCTCCTGGTCTGGGTGAGGCCGTGTGCAGGATAGCAATCTTCTGCAATATCTTGAAATTTGCGGTCTCTTTATGGTACCTATCCACTGCCCACTTAACCCCCCTCCCCTTCTCTTTTCTTACTTTCTCATCAGTCACCTATTCTGTTCATTACTAACCCACCTGTAGTCCGCCTCTATTTTTATGCCTTGCCATTGAATCGGGTAACCTAATGCATTTAACAATGTCTATGCCATTGCAGCAGAGGTTGCCAAGCTTAGAATCACAGGCCCTCAAGTATACTCGGCGGTCCACGAGGATGTAGTATGCCAGTGTGGACCGCCACCTAGGTACACGCCCCATAAATATGGGACGTGTCACCGTTGACGCCGACAGACACCTGGGAAGACTTAGCCTGGAGCCTGCATACCGTCACTTGGGCAGAAGCACTGAGCCTGCCGTCCTTCTGAATGGCGTCCCCACCGAGTGCCCCAGCTCAACACGATCACGCCTACCGATAACCGAACCCCCAGCACCATGGCAGTCCAATACGTTGCTCCCATGGTCAATGTTTCGGTGGTACCAACCAGGAGACTGCAACGTCCTAAGGAGTAGCAGAGATGTGTGCCTTTTTGACATCAACTTGTAAGTATGTTCCAGGTATAGGTTGACGCCATCCTGTCACGTCCACTTATAAATTATGTTAACGCTCGCCCCCTATTTTAACACTTCGCCATTTAGGCCTAAGAACACTAGTATGCACCCGCACCTTTGCCAATTGCCGTATTGCCATTTATTTTCACGTAATAATAATATCCTAGCATGTAAGAGTGTGAAGACGAAGCTTTAATTGTGAAACAGTATTTACTTACGCCCAGGTGTTTATCCAGTGTTTATTTACCATGTTTAACTGCCTTTGTAACATTTATTAACCTGTATAAGTGTTTGTTTCAAATACATATGGCCGAGTGCCTTATCAGTGGTGCCAATCACGTGCACAGACTCTGTAATGTGCACTAAACAGCAATCATGGGAAATACGCACGTAAATTTATTTATTTTTTATTTATTTATTCAGCCTCCAGTAGCACACAACAGATGTGCTCGGGCATGGGCTTAGAAAGCTAATTTTTCCAGTGGGGGTCCAGCCGTCAGCGAAATATTTATGACCCCAAACTTAAAGCGGGGGGTCTTCCCCTGGAAAAATTTTGGTTTTTAGATGCAAAATGGTGCTATTTGAGCAAGGTTTCAATTAAACTATTAAATATAGATACAATAGAAATTTCAATGTTTTTAAATATATATTTTTTGTCTTAGTAGACTACGATATAAGTAAATCTTAATCAAATTTGGCGCTTTGTATCCTTCCTCGTTTGTGACTTCTTGTTGCATATCTTGTATGAATGTGCGAATTACGTACTTACAAGTGTGAGTCATAGTATTCACCATGTTACATATCAGTACTTACCAATATACTTCATAACTTTATTGAGTCATCACACTGTGATATCTCAAAGTTATCACAGAATATAGTTCTCGGACTGTGGCTGCCTTGTAATTTTTGTGCAGAGAAAAAAACATGAGTGAGATAAAATAATGGTTGGTTATTCATAATTCAGTTAATTAATAAAAGCTCGACATATATTCAGGTACAGGCATGTCGTTTTTTCCTTGCCAATTATATTTTAATGCTGCAATATTGTGACGTGCACTGGCACGTAGCACATACTTGGCCTCTTATCACACAGTAATTTCAATTTTTTTTTGTCGTAAAATGTTTTTTTTTTGTAATAACAAATTAAGTAGTCCAAATTAACCAGGTATAAGGATGTATACGGCGGGATCCAACCTATTAATTGGGGATGCGAGTAGAGAAATTTACATTAAAATTTTCTTTTTAATTTTAAATTTAACTTTAAAGCAAGAGAAAAGCATAGAATTTTACATCTCAA
>PNEQ01090930.1:0-18849 GCA_003012365.1 Medauroidea extradentata
CTAGACAACAATAGTAAACAATGATTACACGACTGTAAGGTTCGTGGCTCACTCCGACAGGTTGGAGTGAACTCGCCCGCCTCTTACACGACCGTCGTATCAACGACTACTAGTTCCCATTGAGTCGTGAAATTGCTTGCTTGTGTTAGCGGTCGTGAACTCGCCCAGCTCACGACCCAGTGGGAACCCGCCTTAAGAAACTAACGAAGATATTAAGATCATAAGAATGGCAGATAAAATGTGTACACACTGGAAACGATTTCGTTAACACGTGTTTACCGTCATTTTCGGACAATGCTGTTATTGTTTCTATGCGAAATTGTCTCTTCTTTTCAAAACAAAAGTACAATAATTGCAAACATAATATATACATGTACAACAACATGTTGGTTAGTGAAAAATCCCACCTTGTAGCAAACCCTCCGTTGAATATTGCATACACTTAAATCGGATCTGGTATACTTAATAGTAGCTTCTTTTTATATAAAACTTTCATATAGACCTACGTAGTTCATTAACTCGTTTCAATCAACTATTTTTTTAAATGTTGTATTATTTTATGTGACAATTATCGTTTGACAGGTTAGTCCAGAAAGGACCGCCACCATTGTTATAAAAACACAATGAAAACAGCTGAACAGTCTTTCGAATCACCATCTGACCAAATTCACCTGAAAGTGAATGGCTCTTCACTTCCAGGCAGTCAACCAACCAACGAAAGAGGTTTATAGTGTGTGTTTCTGCCGGAACAGACTTTCGGTGATTGGCTAACAACCGAAAGCAGTTTATAAATACATATCTTAGTATGTTAATTCTTTCCATTTAAAATTTGGAACGAACAAAGTCAACTGAGACCTTGAGGTGTTTTGGTTCTGGCGTCAACGCCCAAGTATCTACAAACTCCGCAGATTCTGCCAATGAGTCTTCTATATTCGGATAGTTGTTGCGAAGTGCACCAGAGTAGGTGTTTATACTATGAAGAGTTTTGCATTTCAGTATGTCGTTGTACACTGAAAAATAGTCACAATCGAGACCTGAAGAATGTTCTGGCGTGCTAAAAAATATATTCCCTAATCTTAACTTTAGTTAGTGCATACATAAAACAAAATTAGCTAGGAACAGAAAAATTTTTATAAATTAAGTATTATTTTCTTTATGTACACTATACTGTACAATCCGACTGAGCAAATATTCTACACAAGTTTTAATTTTGTTTCACATTACACAAACACAAGTCATCACTTTCTTACACAATAATAGTAAATGTAAATATAAACTTTACAATTGAAGGATAAATATACACAAAGGTTTGTACGTGTAGCAACTGGAAAAAATTGTATTTTGCAAAAAAAAAAAAAATGAAATCTCTGCATTTTAAATAGTTTAGTTCAGTAGGTGGAATAGCCAACAGTAAAATACAGGTACTAAATTAAAATAATACACATTAATTGGGGGTATGGTAGTCGCGAAAGCAATTTCTTTCATGGGTAAGACAAAGGTGAACTTTACATTTTTGGCACTTAATGTGCGACCTGAATTTACTGTTACACATCTTGCTCTTACACCTTGTGGGCTCCTTCTTCTGGTCATGAAGGGGTAGATGGTCCATGCTGTCGTGCTGAAAGTTTAGACTAGGATCCTTCTCCGTCTTGATGGGCGTAGTGTGGACAGTCGGTTTTGGCGCGTCTTCCAGGGAGGGACGTCCCCATTTACTGCTCACAATTTTCCCAACTTTCAATAGGCTAGCCACAACTTGGAATCGAAAGGCCAACTGGTCCAAAATCTTGTTTTGGGGGATGATGTTTCCCTGACAGTAACGCTTGTATTGAAGCCAGGCATTTACCATGACAATGTCCACAGCATGGAATGCCATCCTTAGGGTCCACTTTCTTGAGTGAAGGCTGATTTGGTAGTAACTCACATACCTGCTGTAAAGGTCAACTCCGCCTATGACCTGGTTATAAGTTTTAACGATTACATGTCTTCGCACTGGGGTGTGGGTTTTTGCGCCCTTATCATACCTGCGCACTTCATCTTCATCGCCAATACCCAAAAACATTTGATGCCAAAGTAACAGTTCTGTTGTCCAGCCATTTACACAGGACAATATCATTATCTGTACTTACTAACTCTTCAGTGCAGCTTATCAGACATGAAAGGTGGGTTAGCAAACCGGTTTTCACGTGTAGTTCCACCTGCGAAAATCATGTCTGATTTCAGAAGCTGGAGGAGATTGTATGACATAGACCAATTGTCGAAAAAAGGATGTGGCCTGGTTGCGACTATCTCTCCTTCAGCTTGAGCACCACTGCTGAACCCAAACCAGATTTCTTCAAAATGTTTTTGTCAATTTCAGTTTTACTGCCTTAATACAGCACAAAGTCATATGCTAAACCAGATGTCCCACAAAGTACAAAGTTTTTGTTTTTCCATGGATTTGGTTTTCCCTTACAAATTTTTTCACACTGAGCTTGCCAGTGAAAGGAATCATTTGTTCGCACAGCACCTTCACGTTCAACATGAAGCTGTAAACAACGATTTCTTACCACATAAAAAATTGGCCTTACTTTCTAAAACACATCAGTACATTCGTTTGATTTTTCTAAATTGTTCACGAAATGCAAATTATTTCGTAGCTGAAAAAAAAAACACGAGTCATGTTTTCCTGAAATAATCCGAGACATAACACAGACTCCCAGTACATGGAGATTCTGGGGAAGTTCAGGCACCCTGTTGCTATATGAAGTGCAAACAAATTTTTTTAATCAACAGCCGCTGTTGGCTTGAATTTTGATGCACCAGCCTGAAGAGCGTACATGTTGGTGAATGTGGCCGCCTTTTCATAGAAGTCCAGTGGTACATACCTTTGAAAGTACTCGTAGGGCTCTAAAACGGGATCTGGCTTTTGAGTTTGGAATTCGGGTGGTTCTCGAGGATTAAAAATTCCCCTTCGCCAGATTATGTCTTCTTTTCTTGTGGTCAACTCCAACATATTACGAACACAGTCATACATATTTTCATCTGGAACCTCTTCTAAGCATACAGTCGGTTCTTCTAAAGCTGTAATTGTCTCATCACTCTCTATATCCTCTTCTTCACTGTCTTCATTTACAACAGTAGATTCTTAAATTACAGTATCATAATTTTCATCACTGCCTAACCCTTCTAAATCGGAAACATTACCACTCTCAATCAAATCTAAGATTTGGGATGCTGTTAACTCCTTGCGAGCCATAATCAATTGGAATTTTACTTCTCGTCACACACACAATAAATCAACTTAACCTTTATTCTATCAGGGGCCAGTCATGGTTGTGTCCGAATGTACATAATACTGTATATCATATTTTACTTGGTCCTAATAGCGAAAATTAATTTTTTGGAATCATAAATATTATTTTGTAAATTAATAGTATACTTAATAAAGCTAGTAATCAAAGCCAACAAGCAATAAACTAAAAATTATGTCAGAAATTTGTTTACTAACAAATCAGAGCATCTATAAGGGTGTCGCCATAGGCGCAATCACTCAAAAACATGTCCATACTATTTTTATGTCTGTCCATAGATAGCAGCAACGAATGGACTAGCACCTTGAGAGATGTACAGAATAGTGCACATTTGGTCTCAATGCAAGTAATTTTTTCATCTAAGAATTTCAGCTGTTCGAAAAAGTGTGTACACTGTTCTGTACAACCTGACTGAATAAGTGTAATTCGTTGAAAGGCAGTCCGGTCTGAGGAGGTAATTGTTCACTATATCTACAGAAACAACAATTTCTACTGCTGTATTTGAATCTAATTTCTTCCTTGTTATTAAAGTCAGCAAAGCAGTTTCCGTACAGTGGCGGAAAAATTGTAGTCCCAATTTAACTGACTTCTTTTGGAAGTTTTTGGAAGTGATACGATTTTCTTGAAGTTTAGGCAGTGATTGTTCTTTAGGGGTAAGCTTATCTCCACCACAGTGACTGTCAAGAGAATAAATACTCTCAATATCAGTATCATAATTACAGGTTTTATCGTCGTACTGCATTTCGCGTTTCATTAAGTTATTTTGCGCACTGTTAATTAGATGTGGTACATCATGCATTACTTGTATTCTATGGCAATTTACATTAATCTCTCTGTTATCTGAGATTCCAAGCAGTTTAAAGGTTGTTCTGTTATTCGGTCACTGATCACAAACGATCACTTGTACCGGGAGTCCAACCTCTTGTAAAATTGTGATGTCATGTATCAACTTTTTTAAATCATCATCATTTGTGCTATTTGACGTCAGGTAATATGAAACAGGTAGTTTCCATTTATGAAACAATCCTCGAACCATAAACACGAGTACTTGTTTTGCACATTTATTAAATAGTTTTCCTTCTCCCATATACTCAAATCCTTCCACATCACTTTTCTATCAAATTGCAGCAAGGTCTTGATTATCGTTTCATCAAATATTCTTTACTTTTTTTCAGGTCACTTTCCACTGTGGAAATTTTAGTCTTAAGCGTATTTAGTAAAATGCTTGATTGATACCATCGGACATGTTTCACCCATGTTAATTACCCCTAGATTTAGAAGGTGTAAACTGTGTTAGTGTAAGTAAACCGGTTACTTATAAAAACACAATAGGCTAGATCGCTTCTCGCTCTTTCTATAGTAACATTTTCATTTGTGCGCAAATTGCATGTAGCAGCAGGCTCGGGGAACTTTAACTTTATGCTCGGTAGAAGGTCAGTAATTGACCGATCTTGAGTTTTGAATCTTGATATAATAGCAAGCTTTTGGGTCAAAATATATTTTTGCCTCCTAATTTTTTTTTCTTTTTTTGTTTATGTTTTCTGGGTCTGTATAATATTGTGTATTATCGCAAGGGTGGAATCGTGATAGTTACAAATATGATGTAGCACTTCCGCAACTTGCATTATTAATAGTATTAAACGACACAGACAGTTCGTAAGTGCGAAGTTGCCAGCGATATTTGTGTTAGTACAGAAGTAACGTGTTTTGGGAACATACTTGTCGAAGGATCATTCACCGTTAAAAAACACGGCGATAATGACATGGGCAAAGTATTTGCTGACGAAGCAGTGGCGATCGTTTGTAGACAGGCGAAGACAGACACTGCAGATGTTGAACTTGCCGGCACAGTTGTTACAGTTACTGTGCCACTAACGAACTTTTTACTTATGCACTGCACACTGTATCACCTTGAAGAGAATGGTGAAGATATGACATCAGTTTGCATACATTTTAACATAATACCTGTTGGCATAAAATGTTTTGTCCGTGCATTTTCCAGTGCTGAATATACTGTCGGCGAATGTGTGGGTACTGGTCAGTTACATGATAATTCTGTTACTGGTAGGGTGCTTGTAAGTGTTGTTGCTGTTAAATGTTTGTAAAGTTTTTGTTATATTACAGACAAAGATACGAAATTGCAGTGAAATAAAAGGAAATGTATCTCTGCAGTTGCAAAGGTTTCATCATTGTGGATTTCAGTTAGCAGAGCGGAAGTAAGCTGGTGTTCGGATTTTTTCATGTAACAGTTTTTTATTCAAAGTGAACTTCATAAACGATGTTTCTTGTAGAATATATGTTAGATACAAAAACTCTTGTTTCTCGCAGTTCACTATCCACGGGTATAAACATTCCTTAATTGTGACCGGGTATTTGTGACATTTTTGAGGATTGCTGGATGACCAGGAAAAATGTTCCGAGATACAATGTTAAACAACTCCCCATCCTGAGTAAAAAGGAAGTAGTTCTACGAGTCAAGTAATCATCTGGCGGGAGTTGAAATGTTGTTGCAAAACACAGCATGTGATATGGTCGACAAATTAGTTCCACATATACAGCATAACATACCACTGAACATTCTGTCCATCAGAAATTTACACTACGCTTGCTACTTCAAACTGCCTGTTCATAACTGTTACACTTTGTCTAATGGTATTAGGTAGATTTTCGTCGTTAGTCGCTTCAATTCACCTGTCGCCATTTTGGCTTTGGCTACTCTTACAAGTCCATCTTGACCTGGATAAACTTCAACGACTCGAATCAAGCACAAACTCAACGGGGTGTATTCTCTTAGTACACATTCCTAAATCACCACTCAGGTTCACTTGAGGGATAGTCTATTTCCCATGTCTCTGCAGAGTGTGAAGGTATTCCTTGTGCCACCTGCACAAAAAATGTTGACCAATGGCTTGGACAAGCTTCCATCGAGTGAAATTGTTACCTTCTCGTTCGTGAAATAACCCTCTGGATAAAAGAGAATGGGCCTCCAAATTGAGAAGTTTCCTGGGGTCAATGCACTGAAGTCGGGAGGTTCAAAAGACATTGGGTTAAGAGGCCGAGAATTGAGAACAGTTCCAACCCTTGCCGCCACAGTTGTCAGTTCGTCGAAGGGCATCACTTGTATACCAATCACCCATTTAAGGACATTTTTAGCACTTTAAATGGTAGCCTCCTATACCTCACCTTATTGAGGAGCTGCGTATGAGTTGAAATTAAAGCTAATGCCATTAGCAAGAAAAACATATTTCAATAGCACATTTCTGAAAAGGTGAACTGAGAAAAATGTAAATGTTTTCTTAAGTTGAACAGTTGCTCCAACAAATTTAGTACTACAATCTGCGTGGATGTGACCACAGAGGTCACATCGTGACTTAAAAACGACTCAATGCTCAATAAAGGTATCTGATGACAACACTTATACAAACTCCAAAAAGGCTTGCCTTTGTGGATAAACAATTGACCGAACATACGATATGCTTTTTGCAGTTGGGCTTTCTGTAATCTACTGACCCGTATAGTGGCAGCTCTAATAAAATCGACTTCAGAGTGAAAGAACACAGGTTCGGGTCGCGGTGCTTAATGATTACCCATTAATTTGGTTGTGTTCTTTGATCTGCACCGAAAACACTTAACATTTTGAGGTGCATGAACGAATGATTCTTCTTGCACACAGGTACCAGAAACGATTTGCTACCAGTGAATTCAATAATTGAGGAGCATGCTGCAGATACACCCCACATGATAATGGTTAACCAACAGATTTACAGCATGACTGTCCTTGGGCAAGCAGTTGCTTTACAAGCTCTAGCAGGCTTGACAGTGCCAGACATCCGTCCACCCTAAGTAATGTTTTACGGGCAACAAATGGGGCCAAGAGTTGTACACGACATGAACACTTTTCACCACCTTTCAACAGTTGTAGCTCCTTGTGGAATGCTTTATTTTGAAGAATTAAACAAAAAAAATTTGAGGTCCTAATGAATTCTGTTACAGAGATATCCCTTGACATTATCTGTCAGAGATATATTGTGAACACATCTCAATACCCATGGAATCATTTACACGCTCCTATATGATGTCAGCATCAATTTATGTAGGAGGTGGAAGATTAGTTATCTTAGAGACGACTGCAAAGGCATTGACAATGTCCGACGTGAAATGTACTGAGGCTCTCAGTTTACTAGTTACTATCCGAAAATTTAACAGGGCGATGGGACAATTCAGATATTTGGTTATTGAACTGAGAATGTGGCAGACCGAGCTTTTGTACCAAAGCTTCGGACATAAAACTTCCCTAAGCTGCGCTGTCCATAATGGATCGACCGTTATGGTACTTTATCAGAGAATCGGCTACCATGACTGCAGCTGTAGACAAAAGTACTACGGAACGAGAATACTAGGTAGCTGATGATCCAACAAACTGAGAGGGTATCTGGCTTTGAGCTATTTCACACACCCCTTGTAGTGGCCTTTCATTATGAGGGTCAGATTGTTGAGATGATTCATACGTCAATTGCTCTACATGTAAAAGTGTGTGGTGTTTTCGTCCACATTGTACACAGACATGTTTTGAGTCGCATTTTACTACAGAGTGAGATGTTCCTAAACAGTTGAAACATAACTACTTACCCAAACCACTTGTCGCTCAGGAGCGACATTTAAATAAATTCGGTACAGCTGTAGATATTATGCGAGTGTTAATGACATGCCACACTTTTTTTAAATCAGAAAATAAAACAGATTTACCTAGTGCAAAAGTTACTGAGATAATTTTAAACGAGACTACACTAAACTTAGCCTCAATCTCACGAGCATTCAGCATAAAAAACATCTGAAACATGTACTTCAACGGGAGACATCTGCTGAACACCATTGACATTGACATTGCTAGAAGAGGCCCTGTGGATGCTCATGTAGTCTTTCAAAAATCCCATGGCATCAGTGAGATACCATTTCTTCTTTAGGTGGCTGCTGCTCCACTTGGCTTTTTTAAATCTTGTAAATACCTTCCATATGAGTTACGAAGATTTATCCACTTATCACGACACTCACTGTCTGAATGGAAAGTACAGAAAATCTTGTTAACCGATAGTATATTTGTGATGTAAACATTATTTTGGTTCATTTGTTTAAAACACCCAATTGTAAAAAAAAAGCATTCGACGTTCCATTTATGTTTAATGTTACACTTACATACCAATAAAATATCAGTGCATAATAACTTCAAAACTGACAAAAATAGGGCAATAATGCATCAATGTAGGTCATTGAGTGGCAACATGTGCTACAGAACTGAAAAGTTCACAAATATCTCCTTCAGACATTTATCATCTGCTGATTCTGAAAAACAACTGCTGCCATTTAATTTGTATGCAGGTGTAAAATTATAGTAAACAATCTGATACGACGAAGCACATGCGTATAATCTGTACTTCGTGGCTAGAGAGACTGTTGACCATGCTATCATGTCACATATTACTTAAAAAATACAATCTTACTCTGTGGTCACTTGTGTAACAAAGTCAACAATGCGTTACTAATTTTTAAATGTGGTAATATACAGTATGCCAGGGTTGGTATGGTTAAAGTCACTTGTTACAAATTGTTACGTTATTATTAATGGGTCTGTCTATAATACTATGAAACTTCCCATGTTTACAGTATTTCCCGGTTTCGAAATAATATACAAGTTATCACTACATTGTTACGTATGTTTCCCTACCAAAAATGCTCTACTCGGCCTTAAAATAAATTGCAAACATATCTGATCTATACCATATCGTTCTTTTGTATGTTTGCCACAGTATGCACGTACCATGGGCTGCATGTTACAATTAAACTTGTGTGCTTACAGGTTCCTAGGGACAGGTGAGTGCTTCAAATCTCTCTTGATCTACATGCGAACCAGAGACACCACTTTGGGGATGCCGATGCTAGATTTGTAGCAATTGACGTAGGATATTATGGAAGAAACAGCGACAGTGGTGTTTTCAGTCATTCTGACTTCGGGAATAAGTTTAATACCAATCAGTTAGACATTCCACCCCAACGGAAGATTGGTGGTAAACGGATGATTTATGTATTCTTTGCAGATTAAGCTTATCATCTCAGTACACATCTCATGAGACCATTCTTCCGGAATGCTTTGACACGCGAAAGGAGAATACATAACTACAGACACTCAAGATGTCGCAGAATAGTGGAATTTCCACTGGGTATGCTTACAAAAAAATGTCGAGTCTTCGAGAGTGCAATGCTTGTTGATCCTGAGAAGGCTATCATCAATAAGATCTGTCGTACATTACATAATACGGTGCGTGACAGAGAGGGAAATATAGCCAAAGTATACAGTTTTCTACTACGACCTGATGGTGTTACTGTACCCAATCAACAAGATGTTATTGTTGGCGCGAGAAGACAACGAAGAGGAAGCAAAGACATGTACAATATCAGGAACACAATGTCTTTGAATGTTCCATGCAGTGGGACAGAATGACAAGCTGTATTATTGTGGACGTACACCATTGCAATATGATGTCGTCCCAGAAATCTTAGAAAGAGACTAAGAAAAGAGAGCCAAACAACGTTTTTCGTCGTTTGTCTTTCTTAGTCTCTTTCTAAGATTTCTGGGAAGACATAATATTGCAATTGCGTATGTACACAATAATACAGTATGTCGTCAGGAACATGTTTGCAGCCTACTTCTTGTCTAAAAATAGAAGTGTGCCTTGGCAGAACCATATGGCACATGCTGACTAAACAAACAATTTAAAGGGAATTAAGTAATTGGGTTAATTATTTTACATTACCATAGGCGTACTACTAAAGGCTTTTTCGTACAAAGAATTCGTATATATTATTCAAACCGATACCTTATTGTTGAAATGTTTTCCATAAACAAATATATGGTGTGTATACAATACAATTTTAACTTATGTTATACTACTTAAATATTACCAGTAATGCACATTGTTATAATGTTGTTGGAATGTATAAAGTATTTTCTGAAAATAATTAGACCAAAAGTGCAGTATTATGCGTGTTAGACCAGAATAAATTACTACGAGCAAAATGTTTCGTTTGTAAATGCATTTATTATAAATGTTTCAATAGAACTGTTTGCATTTCACTCGAGTATGTAAATTATAGATGTTTGTTATACTTCGAATCGATGGTGAGTCACAATCCCTTTTCACTACTCAATATTCGCAATGAATTTCAATAATGATTTTCTACGAGTAATTACACTGTAATGTCTATGTCCTGGTATAGCCACTACTTTCACAAATCATCCACGATATCCAGTTTAAACATTTGCTCATTTCTGTTACTATTTATCTAGTACTTTCATCTTTAGTCATATCTCATCCCACATCTTGGAAATAAATTGTTGTCATGATATTTTTTCAATGAACAATCGTAAAGTACAGGCCGCCAACTTGTCTGCATCAACCTTAATCTTAACCACAGAACCACAATAACAACACGGACGCTTGATGAAATGTTGTTGACCATGCGAATATCACGGCTCAAATGGTTATTGCGCCTGCGCAGCTGCATTCAACCATCACAGTCTGCTCGCGACGAACTTAGAACATTCACAGTCAGGCGATAGTATTGTGTCGCGTCGGATCGTAGGCTGTGTGCGCGCATCCATTAAAATAACATTGCTCCCAGTACCACCAGACACAATAAAGCGAAACTGTGTCGTCTTGTCGCGTCGTGTCTGGTCCTTTGTGCGGCCGGCCTTACAGTACCAATGCTTCAAGACTTCTCATAGCTGCGCAGCGCTGCCAAAAGCCTTTTGTTTGCATTTTCTGTCTCCGTCTTTGTCATTGTGTAAACTCTTCCTGTTCCTGTTAATGGATCCACTTTTGTTAGAATGTTGCTTCGATGAATACGAAGATCAGTTACTGCAGGGTATGTGAAATTTGACAGAGATGGACCACGAGGATGAGGAAACTCACTTTGATTTCCTACTATTCTTCAATTGAATCAAGAACACACGCCAACCACCAGAAATCTCCATACTGGTATGCCACAAAACCAATAATTTCCACGAAGACTAGTTCACCATTGTCACTCCAATTTGTTTATGCCACTCTTAAAGATTTAGATGTCGAAAAGGAGTATGTACACTTTATTGTTACTCACAGGTATAAATCAGTGCAATTTCAAGGTACCTTCAATAGTCCTAGCAGATAGTATTCGATCTTTCAAGAACATTTCTTTATCATTATGCTGCTGGATTGTACTTTATGAAAAATTAAATGAATTGATGTTGTATTTAGCCCACTCGTAAAGATGCCTAGGTATCATAATTTTCTCATTGTACACACAGTGAAGACTTCCTTTGCAACTAGCCTCTTTGCAGTACCACCAATCTCGCCACAAGAACTTTTCCCATGGGAGGTTGCAAAGAAATGCCCCTCTACTTTGACACCATAGTATGCCTCATGTAAACAAAGGTTCAAAAAATTTAATTGGTTCTTATACTATACACCAGATCCATTAGAAAAGTAGTACTGTACATATTTGATGGAAATGGAGTGAATTGTGATCTGATGAAATTAACGAGTATTCATTGGAAACAAAAGAACCTGCGACTGTGTCATGATTAGAACAATTGTAGTGTGTTTATTTGTTTTATTTATTTTTTATTTTATTCTGTAACAGTGTTTTTTTTATTACAGCAGCCACATATTTTTCAGTTCAATGCATTGTTGGCTTATGAATAATAAACAAACCTATGTTTAACAGTCTCGGCAGAACACCATCACTACAAGGTGTTCAGCCAATCAGAGTACTTGCTTCTCGTTGGCTGAAAGCCCAGCCAACCACGCATGCTTTGCCACTGTTGGCCTATCAGCTTAGAAAGGCTATATAAGCCCCAATTTTCTAGTGATATTAATTTGCATCTTGGTGTTCTGACCAGATGTGTCTCAGCCTGAAGACGGGGATAGATCGAAATTCCCGAAACATTCAATTTTTTCGTTGATTTTAACTTTTGTTGTCTCTTGTTTTTATTTGTTATACAATGCCCACTATTTATGTCTACTATCATCTTTTCTCTCATTGGGAACCTGGTTTTCTTAGCGTGTCTTTTGTATTTGGGTGTTGTAAAATTCTTGACTGAATTAATTCTTTAGAATTCTTGGTGATAAATATATTAAATGAATAATACTAATGGAATTCCTCTGGGATTGTTTTTTCTTCTCTTTTTGTGTTTTTTGTACTTCGAGTAGGGACCGGGTGGGCACACTAGCGCAACTGGGAGCAAAACTGGCCTAACCTGCATAAGGTTAACATGGCCGACCCCTCCCCCGCCTGCAGCAAAAGCTCTGATTGGCCTAGAGGGTCATTAGGGGGGCGTGGTCTTGGCTGGGATTGGTTGTTGGGGTCTTTTGGTACGAATAGCACCTAAGTGCCATGAGGCCTGTGATTGGCCGAGAGCTTAAGCCCCGCCCCTGGAGGGAGGAGGGGAAGTGAGGGGAAATTAGGGGAATGGGTCCTTTTGGTACAAGTTATGCCTAAGCGCCATGAAGGGGAAGTGTATACCTCCTCCCTACCCCTGTAGCCTCTCCTGTCCTTATGGCATACCCTTATAGCATACCCTTGAATATCCCACCCCCTGTAGCATCTCCTGTCCTTATAGCATATCCTTATAGCATACAATTAAAATAATACCCCTGTAGCCTCTCCTGTCCTTATAGCATATCCTTATAGCATACAATTAAAATAATACCCCTGTAGCCTCTCCTACCCCCTCCCTATACCTTAAAGCACAACACCTGTAGCCTCTCCCATCCTTATAGCATATCCTTATAGCATACCATTAAAAGAATACCCCTGTAGCCTCTCCTACCCCTCCCTACCTTCCCCCTCCATCCATATAGCATGTCCTTGTACTGCCCCTCCATCCTTGAACCCCTGCCTATCACCTAGCATACTCCCCTCCCGCCTGTCCTTATGACATACCCCCTCCAGTCTAACCCCTCCCTATCCTTATGACATACCCCCTCCAGTCTAACCCCTCTAACCCTGAAGCCTATACTTGATACTACACAAGATTTAGCATACCCTCCTACCTACCCCTCTCTCCCCTCCCCTGCAGGCTTACCTCTAGAGACGTCCTCTCCTCGCGACTCCCGAAGCTCGACTGAGGGTGGCTGGAGGAAACACCAGTATAAACTGGTACTCCCCACCCTACTCCAACCAGCAGTATATAAGTTGTTGTTGTTAAAGTCTTTACTTTGCAAGATGTCGCTGTCGCAGTGAGGCGGCAGTTTTTCACAGCATAACAAGGTTGGCTTGAACTTTAAATGTGTACCAGCAAAAGTTTCCTTTACCATTACATTTTTTTAAAATCCATAGCTGCTTACCATTTTATTATAACTGCAATATGTTATCATTATTTTCTTTTAGATTGAACATTTTTTTTAAACCACATAATTTAAATGACAAGGAACAATGAAATAATAACACACACATATTTCACTTCAAAACTAACATTTATTTTCTCAATGCATCAGTATCCCAGATACATTCACAGCCATTTTTTTCCATAGTCCAACACAATGTAGTTAGTACTCCATTAGGCATGTACTTGCAGCTCAACACTTTGACGCACACGCAGTTGTGTGTAACACCAAACACACATATCAGTATAAAACACTACACAGATCAGAGGTCATAGATTCCCCCTAGTCGGAGATGTGCGATCCAACACCACACCAAGCATGGATGCTCCAGTGGAAGTCCGGCAAACTGTATGTAGGCGCAGAAGGCAAGCAGCCATAGTGTAGAGATACAGACATCTCTCTCGTTCACATCCAGAACATCAGGCTGGACGAGCAGGCATTAGGTAACCACACAGCTCATCAGGTAGCCAGGTCGGCAGACATGCAGCCAGCCAGGCAGCCAGTCAGACAGGTGGACAGCCAGGCAGGTGGGCAGCCAATCAGGCAGTTGGGCAGCCAGTCAGACAGGTGGGCAACCAGACAGACGTGAGTAAAGTCTCTATTTTTTGGTTCATAACTTTAACCGTGCGGAGGAACGCAAAAATGACCCCACGGCAAAGTCGTGATACCGTCCATGTTGATGTAACGCGTATCGTCAGCTGCCGACAATGCTACTTTGGATACACGTTCCATATAGACAACGTGATCGTGCGAGCGGAAATGATACTGGGTGCCCCAGACCCGTGAATTTTGCATTAAGCATTCCAAATAATCACTAAACATGAGCGTGTTCAGCACGTTACCCTTTACACCTTTAGCTTTACGCGTACATTTCCCGTCCTGTAGGGTGTAGGCGTAAAATTTAGGGCGCAAACCTACAAAGGCAGTGATTATGTTACCTCACACTCATCTTTCATAACACCTGAAACACCCTTGTTTATGCAAGGAAAACCTTGACGATTATCTGGTGCATAGTTTGAAGTGTCAAAGCGTGTAGCCAAATGAGGTGCAATGCGAGCGTACACATCGTGACAGTGTACCTCGTAAATTAAACTATCGGTATCGCAATACAGCAGGTGTAAGGAGGGCGAAGGAAACAATTGACGCATAAAGTTGTAGTGAGAATCGTACAGATACAATTTTGAAAGGTCGAGAATTGCAACACCGGTGTACAGTGGTTTGTTGAAGGTAATGTCGAGCTTCTCCATTTCGATTAAAACAAGTTCATCGGCGAGGATTTGTCGCCCTTTGAACGTCGGACGCCCAATCAGTTCTGCCGCACCATATATCGTGTCATACCGCGAAACGACACGAATATCACGTTCCCGACGAACATTTTGAAGACACTTGCCATAAACGGAATTACACATTAATTTAAAAAACGATTTCTCAAACGCGTTCGCCGCCTGAGCACGTTTGTCAATGTTAAACCTAATGTAAGACGCCATCCATGCACTCTGGTCAAAGCGCAATACACGGTGAACAGACTGCAGAACAGCGCCGTATGCCAGGTAGTGCTTCAGTGTTTGCCCGTGTATAATATATTTCTTCCGCGATTCTAAAGTGAGCAAGAGTTTTTCTGTCGAACCGTTTGGTGGTACGCCATTGATTGGTGCAAGTGGCAGATCAGTTAGCACATAATGACGTTCCTCTGGAAACATCAAATCAACCTCCGCGAAAAAGCATGAGTCCCCTTGTGTATCGATGTTGATGAAATATCAATGAGAAAATTCATTTGCCGCAACCCACTGAAAATTAGCAAAAGGAAGTTTCGACATCATTGTATGACTTTACATACTGTTTATGTCAAAGTAGCAGATGTAGGATGACTGGAGGGAAAGGTTGTAGTCCTCGTCCATGTAAATATTGTTAGCAGTTGCATGTCTTGCAGTTGCATGTCTTTTACTCACTTGAGTAATACCGCCTCGAACCCCGCATTCAACAAACAGATATTTATCAGGGTCGGTCAGCAGCTCCAAGCGCACTAGTGTTTTTGATAAGATACCGTCCCAGGCTAGAGCAGGAGCTGTGACATAAAATGCGAGATCCACACCATATGCCTCCAAGCAGACCGTCCTGAAATTCTCAAACACGTCTGCTAACAAACATGTATCCACATGTAAATATTGTAAAGCATACTCCATTAAGCCAGCACAGTTGAACGCATTCCAGACAGCCTGAGCGTGCATGTAATCACTCTCACTCACGCCCTCGCCTCGCATTACTTTGTAGAATGCATTCCTAGGAAGCAGGGAAGCTTCACGTAGATTTTCCATAGAGCGCACATAGTTGTATGGAAATACCCCCTTTCTTTGTGCCAAATCAAACTGAACATCGTCTGGAAACTGCGTCCGGGCGAGTTTTAGCTGGTGCGACACTAGATTACCAGCTAAAGAATCCAGCGATGCTGTCATGAAATTAAATGAATCAATAAACCTAAGTCGTACTGTGCGCATGCCTCCTTGTGCAGTGTTCCCATAAGGAATATGTTATGTGATACACTTGTAACTCTCCATAGTGTTCCCAATGACTGATTTTGCCTGGGTTTTCCACAACCACGCTGCCATCTGCCTGAGTGACACGGCGAGATGCCAACGGACGCATGAGAAAATGACCGTCATAATTTTGCATGTTGTGGAATACAGCTACGAGCTGATTCTTCGCAAGACGGAACTGTAAATTGCACTTGTTGTGCGCATATCCTCTAATTTCACCAGTCAGGTGATCATGGTCAAGTACAATTTTGTCTGAATAATTATGCAAGTCCTTCTTGCAAATGTGACATTTAGTCTCACTCGCGAGCCGGACCCTATCGGTCGCAGTCAGCACCTTCTTACCTACATCTACCTTGTAAATGTCACATACATATTTTGTCAGCTCGATAAGTTTAGCCACAAGACGCTCCATACAATCCTCACCCACAAACGTATGGTACTCTGTTTTGCTAGAATCATAACTACACACCAACAAAACAGACGCAGCGTACGGTACATGTTTATTCATAACCGTCGTACTAGAACCGCCATCTTGTGGTATACATGTAGCCATGGGTTGCAAAAAAGTTTCAGTGTCGCAATATGCTACAAAACCCATTCTCTGCTGTTTAGAAAAGTTTGTGAATTCAAGCCACTTATCATCCTGGCTAGGGAATGTAGCTCGTACAGCAGAGTGTTGTTTACACTGTTCAGTGTGTGCAGTCAGTCTGTCTTCCTTCGAAAAGTATTGAAGACAGTACTCGCAAATCCAAAATTTTCCATGATGTTTGGTCAACTGACTACCCACAAGGCGAGCTAGATTTTTAATAGTTACAAAATGCAAATGGGCAGTACATTCACTAGCACGAAGTGCCAAAACATTTACGTGGCGCTCTCTTCGCACAGGAGATATGTGAAGAGGAACTACACGAGTGTCCGTCGCATTAGCACACGTTTCGTCAATATTTGTGCCTTTGTCAACGCAAGCGTTCACATTAACACAAATATCATTCATCTCCTCGAAACGCGACACCTGATGTACTGTTGTAGGGAAAGTCATACCATTCGTCTTAAATACTGTCCTAGGTTCAGGGTAAGATGTGCGTCTGTTAGCATCACGTGGTGCGGGATACAAACCCGCGACCACGCTGAACAAAAATCAGTCGTCGGTAGGACAGTCTACATTGACGCAAGCTTTCCTATTGCCAATAAACGCAGTGAGTTTAGTGTGCGCAGCACCTACTGTGAACGGCCTATACTGGGATATATGCACGCCCAGTTGTAGAAGTAACTTAAGGGCCCAGCCACTACCGCGCCCAGCAAACTCTGTGACGTTGTTTGTAAGTGCTGGAATGAATTCCTCATCAAATGTTTCACCCGCATCTGAGGACTCGAGAAGCGCACGTGATTTGGAAGAAAAATGAAATGTCTCTGTGGTAGTTTCCTCCGCCAACTCGCCTTTAATAAATTTACCACTCAGAGACACATACACTTTAATGGGTCGGTGTTGCCGCGAGAGTAAAGCCAGAAAGGGCTCTCTACACCTGATGAGAAATGTGTTCAAATCCACGTCAGTTTCAGCCCGATCATTACTGATATGTGCGTCCACGAGCCTATTACCAAATGCAGTATCCAAAAGCGTGTAAGTGAGCGGAGTTGGAGATAAGCGCTCATCAACAGCAGATGGCGAGGTCGACGCGACACGAGAGGGGCCGGCCTCGCCAACATTCTGTACACAGACGCGCTTAGCAGGAAAAGACATATTTAGGTTCCCGTTTATGAAATAAAAAATATATATACTACACTGCCTTTTTTACCCAAGTCTGCATAAAGAAAAAATATATATGTAATAACAAGTACACATTGGTATTGGTTGTTTCGGTAGCTCAATGGATAGAGCGTTAGAGTGAAACTCTAAAGGTCCAGGGTTCGATTCCCTGTCGAAACAACTTTTTTTTAAATTCTCCAACGATGGTTCAAACTATGGACCTGTAGAACTTCACTCTATCGTTATAGCATCTGTACCATGTTGGTGTAAGCACACATTTCATACATATGCTATATTCAATCACAATCAAACATACACTACTTACAATCACACATACATAACCTACATTCAAACACAATTACAATCAAACATGCATTACTTACAATCACACATACATTAACTACATACATTACATTCAAACATAATTACAATCAAACATACACTACTTACAATCACACATACATAACCTACAATTACCCAATATTTCATACATATGTTACATTCAAACACAATCGCTATATTGCTACTTACAATCACATACATAACCTACAATTACCCAACATTTCATTCATACGTTACATTCAAACACAATCACAAGCACGCACACAATCATTCAGATACTCACCTTTAATGTTTAGTATGTAGTTGTGTGTAGATGTAACAAGACGCTACTTGTAATTAAATTCGTGATGTAACAAGACAAGGCAGTGTTATACCAACAATGATGAGGGATACATGTATCACCTCCTTTTATACCCCTCCTCTCTCACACATGTTCACTCTGACATTCCCTTCAGAACATGTGTTCTAGAAAGAGAGGGCTGTATTTTTCTCTGTCACCATGTCTGTGGACCCCT
>PNEQ01090931.1:0-18782 GCA_003012365.1 Medauroidea extradentata
ATTATATCACATGGCTTACTGTAGCCCGACTTTAAAATACATGTGAACCAGCTGTTGCCCAAGCATTATATCACATGTCTTACTGTAGCCCGACTTTAAAATACATGTGAACCATCTGTTGCCCAAATATTATATCACATGGCTTACTGTAGCCCGACTTTAAAAAACATGTGAACCAGCTGTTGCCCAAAGATATTATCACATGGCTTACTGTAACCCGACTTTAAAATACATGTGAACCAGCTGTTGCCTAAATATTATATCACATGTCTTACTGTAGCCCGACTTTAAAATACATGTGAACCAGCTGTTGCCCAATATTATATCACATGGCTTACTGTAGCCCGACTTTAAAATACATGTGTATCAGCTGTTGCCCAAGCATTATATCACATGGCTTACTGTAGCCCGACTTTAAAATACATGTGAACCAGCTGTTGCCCAAATATTATATCACATGGCGTACTGTAGCCCGACTTTAAAATACATGTGTTTCAGCTGTTGCCCAAGCATTATATCACATGGCTTACTGTAGCCCGACTTTAAAATACATGTGAACCAGCTGTTGCCCAAATATTATATCACATGGCTTACTGTAGCCCGACTTTAAAATACATGTGAACCAGCTGTTGCCCAAGCATTATATCACATGGCTTACTGTAGCCCGACTTTAAAATACATGTGAACCAGCTGTTGCCCAAGCATTATATCACATGAGTTACTTTAGCCCAACTTTATAATACATATCAAACATCTGTTTACCAAACATCTTAATAACAAAGCTTGCTGTAGCGCAAGTTTAAATTACAAGACAAATTAATTACGGGCTTCAGAAATGTTATAGTAGCTACAAGAAAAATTATGAATAAATTACTTCTCGTAGATATCCTTTCCAATATTCTCCTGAACAAAAACCTCATAACTTAGTCTCAATACTTAATTTAATACAACATCAATACAAGTTAAAAGTTTCGCCATATCCGATCTTCGCTTGTCAGCCGCAAGCATTTACAGCGAGTCTTCCATCCCTACATTTCCCGGTCAGCCAATAGGAATCCAGGAAGATGATACGTTTCTAGATGCTTCTTGGAGAGGGTAGGTAGGAAACGAATGGTGGCACTTGCTGGTGGCAACGGACAGGGATACCACAATCCAGGTTGGTAGCCCTGCAGCACAATGTAGTAAGAAGCTATAACGTCGATTGTCACCAATCACACAGTTTGGCACGATTCAAACTTCGCCAATCCTCGGGCATCATCGGCAGTATAATTGATGGCGCAGTACACTTCCACCAGCCATCTCCAATCCTGGTCATCTTCCACTGACGTCACTAGTAGTCAATGGTAGCAGTGTCGACCACAGCCGAGTCCCGAGGTACTCGCTCGTGCCACAGTGTTGAGAGCTCATAGAAGACATACATCACGTCACTTGTCACCGCCTTTGACCGCTGCTCACATACATCAGGTGGGTGGAACTATACCGCAGCTGTGCAGACAGGCAGGAACAACACTCTAACTTCCATACCACGTAAGAGCGATAACTAAGTTTCGGAAATATGTAAGAGCATGAGACGTCTGTCTCACATTAATTACCTCCGTATAGCTAATTTTAAAAATTAATCTTTAAAATAAAAATTGCTTAAAACAGACATTTATTAACATATGCCGTGAATTAAATATTCGAATTAATAAACAGCTCACATTTTCTTTAGTTAAATACAAACGTCAAAACAACAGAAAATTACTGACAATATTGGTCAAGTTTTTCACATGGAAGAAATCTGGCATTAATTCCAAAAAGTATTATTGTTTGGATATTTATCATTACAATTGCTTCATTGGAAAGTAATTAACCTAAACACTGACTCTCTGTGTAAGCTATGAGGCTGCAGCTTGGAAGCCAGAGAGCCATTAGAAGCTGAGTATTGACCACTGATGAGGGTTTATATGGGGTGAGTACAGAAGTGCAACGGAATAAAACAGCAGGGGGAAATGGGAATACCCTGAGAAAACCCGCTGGTCAGCGGCAACATCCGAAGGGATTTCACACATACGAAAGTTGGTAATGGAACCCGCATCACTGTGAAGGACGGCAAGTGATCTGACAATAAGTATGTAGTAGCCAATAAGGGCGATGCTGCCTCGCGCTTCGTGCGTGTTAGTAAATACTTTTATTACAATATATTCCACATGAGGAGAAGAGCATGTACTCCGGACTAGGATGGAATATTATTATTAAGGCCTCGCTCTTTAGTTATGCAGTGGTTTCGAAAATATTTTTGACGCAAATAAATGCATATATCAAACAAAGTCTAAATTTTTTCGAAGCATTGTGTTAAAAATAATATTCGAGTTATTTGCAATTGTTTCAATTAAATTAAATGATCAGTAAAAATTATTGATATTTAGCATACAGTACATTCCTTACACTATTTTCATTGAATAATACATATACTGCATGTGCTACTTATAGAATGATTCCATCAAAATTTAACGATGTATCCTTCACCGAATTGTACCGTATTTCATTGTTTATTATTTGTTTATTCTATTGTATTATGCACCGAATTGCCTATTGTAATATTTTACTTATTGTGTTATCTTATCTATTGTATTTTTCTTTTCTTTTTTTTTTTTTTTTTTACTTGGTAATAAAGGTTACTGTATAAGAATATGTTAGACACGGCAAATTGTAAACCGGCCTTGGAGCGAATTTCGTTCGTATATAAATAAATAAACAAAGATCATGGCCTTATGGGGCTTCCCTGCCTGCACCTCAATAATAATTGCAGCGAGTTACAATTCCTTTTATGACGAAACTATTTAACGTACTATATACTTTTTATACATACGAAACGAGCACACACTTAAAACTATGTCGCTATACATTAAAAAAATTCGGCCCGATTCTTTAGAAACGTCATTTTTGGGTCCCTCAAATGGTCAAAAACGGCTTTCCCAGACTGCTGTATCTGGGAAAATAACAACCAGATTCGTAAAACATAACTGTAGAACAAGGCTAGACATATGAACTAAACTGGCCACAGATAAAATCGTATGGTCATCGCTTACAGTTCTGTAGTAAAAATGAATCGGCGATAATCTTGCACGTTAGTTCAGCGCTTGGCTCGTTGTGGCGATGCTTTAGTTCGTCCTTATATACCCGTCACTTGTGAGTCTCTATCACGCAGGTATGCTGAACTCTTATGTCAGTAGGAACTGACAGATTGTAGGTGTTCACTTGTTCGAGCTGAGAGTGGGCTGGACTCAGCTGTACACGGAACAGCGCAGAGAGGAAAAATACGCGCTGTCTTGCCGCGCGCCTGTCTGTTCCTCTGGTTGTCTCGTCTCTCATTTACATGAGAATAACTTCCAGTCTGAGAATATGGCAAGACGAGGGTGGAGGAGACCACACTGCCGACTAAACGAATATATCTGAGGGTTGATGTGTTGAGGGTGAGGGGAGGGAAGAGGTACATTGCTGATCTAGGAGCTGGTGTGATCGATACCTTGCCGGATCATCTCCCTCCACACGTGCCTTATCCATGCTTCCATCCCCCCAGCCTCCTCCTCTACGTTACTCCGGGGAGATGGAGCTGCGGGAATCAATTTTGATAAATGTGCCGCGATATGCTTACCCGTGGCGAGCTCTGGAGACTCCCGCCGCTGACAGATAGCAGGGAGAAGTACCCCTCCCCTCCTCCTCCCTGACCCGGGTGCTCGCGACCTCTGACTGCTGGCAGTAGAGAAGTCCTCGACCCCTACGTGCCCACGCCACCGAGCAACACACCTACATATTCTGTTTGTCGAAAACTGCCCGCATAACGTGGGTAATACATTCTTAACAAGTTAAGACTTAAACTAAAAATAAAAAAATAAAACCCGACTTACAGGATACCTAGCTTCAAATCGATCACACCAGTAGAATTGCTCACATTCACTATATAAAAAAAACTAGAAACGATCTGATGATATTTGAACGTCTGAACATATTTCCTTGAATCATAGCTAAGAACAATCTCGACCACGTCAGCTTTCAAACAAAAAAAAAAAAAACCAAAATCGGTTCATTTGTTTAGAAGCTACGATGCCGCAGGCAGACACACAGATACACTGACACGTCAAACTTATAACACCCCTCTTTTCGCGTCGGGGGTTAAAAACAGCACTACAGTAACTTTCAAATTTTTTTTTTCATCGCTGGCGAAAATTTTAGTGTTTTATGCTTCCTTGCACTTGTGAAAATCTCGGAGCACAAAATCATGAAAGCTATGGGCTTATCCAGTGAACTTTTATATAGTAATGGTGATTTAGACTGTTTGCTATTTTTCTGCGTATTTGCGACGTTTTTCTTTTGTTACTATCTAGTTCCTATTTGAATGGGCCAGTACTAGTTCTGACGCGCTACAGTATCATGTATGTGACTTGTTTGCGAACAGTTAGACTCTGCCGCAATACCACGTGACGATCATACATTGCACGGGACGCTACGCTGAGTTGTAAACAATCTCGCATCTCGCAATTTTCTACCATTATATATATTTTACAATGTAATGCCTCACTGAGACGATCTACAGGCGAGAGGGCCTGGTGTTTGCGCTTAGAGGCTAAGATGAGGCTTGACACAAGTAATGCACCGCCCCTATTGCTCCATACTTCTACGCCTCGTACACGCGAAGTGTCTACACAGCGGCCATCCTAGGAGCGACAATAAAACCTACTAGATGAGAACCAAGGTAACCTCTTCTTGCACAACAATCCATGGAAAGAAGGCGGACGAACACACCCGCCACGTAAATGTACTTGAGCGACGGGTAGTTGGATGAAATGCACGGGTAATACTCTTAGAGGGTTGTGTTGCTGTCAAATGGAGGAGAAAAGCCGGTTTTACACGAGAATTGCCTGGAGAACTGGGCAAGTAGCGCGTTCGTGTTCCAAGACGTGCAATGTTTTGACTGCGTGGAAGTTGTGTTGAAAAGGTCGCAGAAGTATTATTGGTAGAGGTACGTCAATTTCGCGGATTCATCTGGCAGTAACCTAGATTGCTCAGTCCTGTACACGCACTGGATACAGTCGATTATTCATTGGCTTACAACATTACAAGCGATAGCGCTATGAATCGTTTCCTTATTTTCTACTAGCTTGCAGTAGTCAAATGCGTTTCGTGACAGCTCCAGCTAATCACACACGTGATTATGAAGTATATATTTTTGGCGTTCAACCTGGAATGTATTTGCGAAATTGACGTACCTCTAATTATTGGAGAATTCGTACATGCTACTGTGTGTGGTGTGTGTCTGCATTCACCAGTCTAATGTTTCCACAGACAATCCAGTGATGTGTCATTGCTTAGCAGCTTACACCTTGGACACTCCACGCTACGCCAGTACAAGCAACCATACCAAAAACATGAACTGGAAGAACTAAGCAGGGCTGTTACTTGCAAGAGTGCAGTTACAATGTGGCAGAAAGTTGCTTGTCTTCAGGACTGTTGGTGTCAGGATGTAAGCAGACAAGACCCAGCGTCTGGATGGACGTCCTTAGAGGTCAGTTGTGTCCATCTCTAGACCTTTCCTTCACCTCTAGTGCATTTCAAGAGCCGCCGATGTAATTTCTGGTTAACTGGAGATCCAGTAGTTTCATTTCAAGATATGTTGATCTTCATATTATGCACATCGATTGATTGATTGGGTTGTCATCGTGCAGTTGGACTGCTGTCCTGTGGCTGGGTAATTATTCCGTTGTGATAATCCCACGTCCCTTTTCGGTTCACCTATTGCTATCTCACTCACCCTCTCCCTAAATTCCTTCACCCCCCACTCTGCTATCAACTCCTGCTCAAGTCATTCCACTCCTTTACTATTCTGCTAACCATGGAATTTTTCCCTCTCTCCGATCTTTTTATTACTCTCCGAATCTTCCATTCATGACCCCTCTTCTCCTAAAGAGACCTATTTGAATCCTGCTTCCCAGTTGTACCCACCCTCCTACACCTCTCACCACCTTGAACATACTCACCAATCTTTCCACATTCCGCCTCTCCTGCAGTGTTCCCCATTTCAATTAATTGACCATTATTGATGGTCTATATAATTCCTCTCCCTCCCCTTCTTCCCTTATCCACTATTTATTAAGGACCCATCTGGCTGTCCTTCTCTGCACTCTCTCCATCTCTGTCACCTCCAACCCCAAGTATGGGTTCCTGATTACCTCCACATACTCCAGGATGGGCCGCAACATCGTGTTACTGTCTTGGTCAGGTCGACATGCAGTTGTCTATGCTACAGCAAGAACTAGGATAGTTAGGAAATGAAGTATTGGCAGGTTCACGTGCTGTCAGCTAGACTCCATAGTTCCACTATCCAGAGTTTCTCGAGCCTTAAATGTATTCTGATGTGCTACTGCTCCAGTGAGAAGCGAGATGCGCTCCAAACCTTGTGTCGCAACCCTGGTTTGTGAATGGTACGTGCTGCTGTCATCAAACATCCACAACGCAGCTCATTTTATTACAAATAACACTCTTAAACAGGAATGATTGAATTTACAATGATTGCCAGTGTTTTCCACTAATCCTTAATGGTTACCATAAACCGGGGTTGCTTTGACACTGCGGGGTAACTTTGACCACTCAAAATTTTGGTTTTTATATTGTTTAGTGACGAAAGTTTCAAACATTAGCTATATGGATAAAAGGAATTATTTAAAATACTCGGCTCAGATTACCTGTTTATTTACCAGATAACCAAAAAACTAATATTTTGAATAGTCAAAGTAGCCCCGAAAATTGTCAAAGTAACACCGGTTTACGGTACGTCCGCAGATTTACGGTGTAAATAATTTTGCACGATAGCTTGTTTCAATGCCTTACGTGCACGTGGTTGATGTCAGAATGTATTTATACAAAGACGTCTCTCATTTAAATGCGCCAATCAAAACGTGGGTACTGCGACACTACATGTCTGTGATTAGCGGGTAGAACCCCGAGACTCTGAGTGTTAATATCATATCATCACTGAGGTTGAAGCAGATTTGCCAGTGTACACATAAGGAATTCAAACAAATTGGTGCAACATTCTTTTAACCAAAAATTAACTGTTCTGACCAGTATAAGTTTTGAAATTTTTTTGCTTATTTAATTTAACTAATTTAAATATCTTCAATCTAAATAAAAACAATAATATTTTGGCGTAGAACCGGTTTATTTTTTAAATAATTATCTTTAACTTAAGTGCGTTAAATGTTATTTATTTGAACATTTAATTCCATCGTTTAAACAATGTGGCTACACGTTTGGTAGGCAGACGATTTATGAGTGTGTGGTACATAAATAAACGCAGAAAACACCATTTTAAATCTACGCGTTTTTGGAATTCAGTATGGAAAAAATACAAAACAACAATCCTAGTTAATATTTTCCCAACATTATGAGCATACATTTAACCATAATGATACATATGTTATGCGTGATCTCTTGAGCTATAGTTAAATTTAAAAAAACCTATAATTTTAAACTGAAGCCTTTAGAGCTGAATTATGTACTATACTGTGTTCAGAGGTCGGTTATGTCGCAGATAGTGAAGTTGAGAGCAGGACGTGAGGGAGCAGTGAACTGTGTGCCACCACAGTAGAGACTAGATAGGAGTGTAGTTGGCCAGAGAGAGAAGCATGAAGGAGAGAGTGTACTGAAGGAAAGATGGCAAGTCCTAGGACCCTGTCACGTGCCCAGGACGTGTGGGTCGAGCAAGAAGGCTTGTCTTGTGTCTCCTAGCACGACGAGCTAACGACGCCGTCCTCCAGGCACCAGCCCGCCTACAAACTGCATTAGCGTCTTCCTCACGACCAGCTTTGAAGGCGCCGTGGCAAGAGATCTCCTCTCTACAACCTGTCCTGCCACCTCTCTCCAGCATCCTTTGCCACTCTTCTACCATATGTATGTGTACCACAGTTATCTCCTGTGCTGTATATATAGTACCACACTAACAACTCTACATTCTTGTATATACTTACATGTATCAAGAGATCTCCTCTCTCTACAACCTGTCCTGCCATCTCTCTCCAGCATCCTTTGCCACTCTTCTACCATATGTATGTGTACCACAGTTATCTCCTGTGCTGTATATATAGTACCACACTAACAACTCTACATTCTTGTATATACTTACATGTATCAAGAGATCTCCTCTCTCTACAACCTGTCCTGCCACCTCTCTCCAGCATCCTTTGCCACTCGTCTACCATATGTATGTGTACCACAGTTATCTCATGTGCTGTATATATAGTACCACACTAACAACTCTACATTCTTGTATATACTTACATGTATCAAGAGATCTCCTCTCTCTACAACCTGTCCTACCATCTCTCTCCAGCATCCTTTGCCACTCTTCTACCACATGTCTGTGTACCACAGTTGTCTCGTGAGCTGTATGTATAGTACCACAATAACAACACTACATTCTTGTACATACTTACATGTATCAAGAGATCTCCTCTCTCTACAACCTGTCCTACCATCTCTCTCCAGCATCCTTTGCCACTCTTCTCCCACATGTCTGTGTACCACAGTTGCCTTGCGTACTGTAGGTATAGTACCACACTAACAACACTACATTCTTGTAGATAATTTACATGTACCAAGGAACGTTATAGTATTGATGGCTCTGCCGGGTGACTCCTGGCATGTAGTAACTACAGGTTTTGTACATCTGGAAAGTTATTTTGGTAAATTTATAATACTTACTCTTGTAATGAATTTATCCTATGGATGTAACTACACTTTCAATATTGCGTGGCTCACATTGACCTATTAATGAAGAAAGAAATTGTGTATAGATATATATTATTGGATGTAGGGGTTTACTCAACCAACTAACACTTTCATCCACAAGAGTGGTGTTTCGGATGTTCGTGAAATCCACTACTGGACACGATGGCTCCTCATAAGCGTGTAAATGGCTAGAACCAATAATTAGGTTACTGTGCAACGCCATGTTTGTTAAACTCTTAGGCCTGAATGGTTAACTGATGGCAATAATTTATGGATTTTGAATAATAGAGCCACTGATTTTGGTGAAGTGAATTTATTGGTTTGTGAACACATGCCTTTGATAATTTTTGTTGACCAAACATGTGCAGTTACGTACGTCCACTAACACTCCCATTGCAGTAAATATTTAAAAATCTCACTGATTTTGGTGAAGATAATTTTTCACCGAATTGTTTCAATACCTTCTGAGCGCGTCTGCAGCTCTGCTTCATGAGAGATATCATATTTGTAACTCTTAGAGACTGTGGGTTATACACGATAATCACGGACATGTTGCGTCGCAGTAACCTTGTTGTAATTGGCTCAGTCAAATAAGTGACATATCTGTACAAATACACTCTCCCAATAACCATGAGGCAGAGCTGCAGATGTGCACGTAAAGAATAGAATCGAGTTGATGCGATATTCTTTTCACCAAAAAGCAGTGACTCTTGTTATGATCTACATAATTCACGTTACAAGACGAGCGCAGTTCGCTTGACGATACTGACAGCATCTTCTCCCTTCCCCACCCCTCATTATCTGTTCAACCCCCTCCCCTTACACCTCCCATCATCCATTCTGCCGCACGCTGTCAACGCCATCTTAACTCTTCAACTGCGCAACCCCGAACATATTAGATTACTCCCGGCCAGCTACAAAATAAGTACAGTCGCGTGATCTTAAACTAGTATACCCTGTGTAGTCTGTCTCGCGAAATATTTATAATATTCTACTGTTACACTCTAAAAACACTTTCTTCCCGACAATAACATTTCGTTTAAAAATGAAGAACTGCAAGTGTAGTTAGTTTGTTGTAAATAAATATTACCTTGTTTCAAAACAAATGTCGAAAACTATATCTTGTGTTACCTCTGAATACACACATACACCCACATACACATATATGTATATATAATATATAGCATATATAGTACATATATATATCATATATATATAATCATATATATTTATTTGTTCATACACATAGTATTAACTTTTCTTGGAAAGTAATACAAGTTTCTTTGTAGCAAGGATACATTTTCAACATAAAGCTTGAGTTACATGTGCCACAACTATCTCCGTCACAAAGATTTCCAATGTAGGCCTAGTATATTAATGCTAACACAATTTTCGTTAACTATTAATGTGACACTTTTAAACGAAAATTTTCTTTGCGTTATTACTACTTTACAGTGGTTCACATTTAAAGATAATTTTCCTTTGCAGCTACAGCCTTTTTGTTGTGGAACAGAAAGTGGTTTTTAGAGAGAGAGGTAATCATCACACAAACAGCTTTAACTGATGGAAAAAATACAGAAAGGCAGTTTACCAAATAACTAGCAGAGCGAGATAAGAATCTAAACAGATGTAAATTTAGTATTCTCCATTCATTGTGCATCGCCCCCTAGTGGCGCCTGAGGAAACCCCTGAGAAAATCCTTTTTTTCTCAGGACACCAGCAAGGATGGCGAGCGAAAGTCTGTCACCACCGTTTCCACTTTCGATGAAGACAGACACTCCTTTGTATAAGTCTAATGGAATGTGAACTAGTTGCATTACAACGAGGGAACAGTAATAGAACAAATTTGAGGACAGCGTCAGTCATTAACTACGAAAAATCGTAAGTTGAAATCTACGCATATTTATTACGAAAATCTTACAATAAAATTTTACTTGAATAAGAAAAATACCGTAACACCCATAATAGGAAATAGATTTACAGAAAATGGCTACACACAAATATTTCACTAACCAAATGAAAACAGAGTAAAACGTTATATACAATACAGAGGTTAGCCACTTGGAAAACAGACAACAAATTTCAGACTTAAATTCTGATGGCATGAATATTACTACGAAAATACGTTTATGCTGCCACAACTATACTTGCAATAATTTCTACAGCATTAATTTCAAAAAGAGTGTCCATAATACATATAGTTTTAACAATACATCTACCATATACAGAGCAATGTTACAATACTACATAGCAATCTCTCAATTTTAATTTTTAACTTAACATGTCCAGAAACTGGCAGATTGACGTCCCAGGAATCCACAACTCCAAGTGTCTGATTGTCCGAGTGTCTTTTGCGGTTCCCGGGGACGCTTATTTATAGTCAGAAAACTTCTCCTACCGTCCAATCCGTGAAAGCATGACTTAAATTTTGGCGCACAAAACGCCCTCTATATGATGGTGGCACTATCTTCAAAAGCAGTATAGCCAACCGCGTAAAAATATAAAGTGGGAAGGTCCTAGACGAGAGACATCCCACGTGACGTCCAAGGCCCAATCACGATGGAATGACGTCACAGCTGACGTAGGTCGGAGGCACACAGTCTTCCTTCTGCTTACTCTGTCGTAAACCACAGCAGCAAACAGTCATGCGGGTCGGAGTGATAGTTCCGTTAAATTGCCATACTCAATTTGAGGCCATTTTAGCAGTTAAACCATAGTTGAGGAAACACAGTGCATTTCTTCGTGAGTGTGCAGAACATCAGCAGCGCAAGAAAGTCGTCGGGTCTGCAACTGTGGTATAGGCGGTTCGGGATAAAGTGAGCACTCAAAAAAGCCCTGCTGAAGTTCTATTTTCAGTCAATTCGTATATTTCCGCGCGTAACGGCTAACGACAGGACATGTCTAGTCTCTCTAGACACGTCACTTGATGTTTGCGCGTGTAAGATATATTGTGCAATCAGTATGAATAGATACAGTTTAATAAAAATAAGTTTATTAATTACATAAAATACAAATACGTCGACTTAGGTTGATTTAGTTTCTGTATTATTGTATTCAAAAAGAAAACACAAGGAACTATATTGCTTAAATTCGCTGCCAACTATACAAGTAGTAAGGAAACTATAGCTAGTGTTGAATTATATGCAATAACAGCTAGTTATATTTTTCAGAGGTTAAATTTTTAGTGCTTACTTTATCCCAAATAACCTATAAGCGTGTAGCAACATCCATTTAACCAAAGGCGGATAGGCAGTAAACCAGTGACGTGATCGTCTCAATTGTATGACTTTTATCAGAGAGATCGTTTAATGTTTTGTACTAATAACAAACCATAAATAAACAAGGATTGAATCCCGTGCTACCTGGTCACGTAGGAAGTTCGTAACTAATGGAGCAGTAGCCAATCAAAATACAGCTGAGGCTCGACAACACATAGATATAGCCACGATATTGTCGCGGATAGATTGTTGTACAATTATTTTCAATGGCTTAGTGTACATCTGCAGCTTAGTAAATCTGCAGCTTTCCTGCATGTTTATTGACTGAGTTACTGTGTGCAGAGGCATGTTCATTAGACTGAGCCAATCAGAACAAGATTACTGCGACACCACAGTCTGTGATTTGTAAGTAGAACTCCGAGACGCCGATAGTTAAACCGTCCAGTCACTGACCTTGAAGACTAGCCACAGCCGTGAACATAGGGAATTGCGACAAGTTGGTACCATAATTCATTTCATAACACATAATTGGTTCTAATTATCTTATGTCCCCACAAACCAGCTTCTGACGTTTGCGCCCTCCAGTTAAGTCTACACGAACCGCCGCATTACACCCAAGTGGTTTGAAGAATACTTATATACATAGTGTCACAGGCAACGTACACTGTAAACTGGAGTCACATATATTAAACTGGGTGGAGCAAAATTTTAACTTCAGTTTAAATAGTTACCCGAGAAACTGAGTAATTTACACTCGTACCAATAACCACAAAAGCGTTTTCTCTATTACATCATTGTTAATTTCGCCCTAGAGAAGGGAAAACTGTCCATAACAGGTGAAAAGTGTCGAGTGGCGCGAAAACTTTGGGAACGTTAGACACAAACGCAAACACAACTAATTGAAAATTATTTCATTGTTTTGAAAACATCTAATAAAGAAGAACCAAACAAATATTGTTATGTTATGTAGCAACGGTTTCATAGCATGTCATGTTCACCAGGAAAGACAAGGGCGTATTCTAAAAGATATATTTATATTTTCTTTTATGTTTTCTTGGACTTGTAATAAGTATTTTTCTTTCGCTGTCAGGGTTGTAACAGTTGTTCCAAGTCTATGGGCTTACAACGACCAAGTAAGAATCTCAAGGAAAGTAAACTGTGGGCCAGACCATTTAAATATTTGTTGCGGAAGAAAACTATTGCGAGTGTAGTTTATATTCCTCTGTTCTATGGATTACTGGGCTAGAGTTCTATGTACGTTATCTACTGTCTAATTGAGGAGCCAGTATCGCCATAGAACCAGTACCAAGAGATGGGTTCTTGTTGCATGTTTGTTATTGACTTTATAGACTCGTGGCACGGCCTTATAAATACAGGCATGGACACTAGCCTACCTATCAGTGTTACTGAGTTGGCTCTCTAATGACTGGAAGAACCACAAGCATAATAGTGCTGTTGTTTTAACACTGCAATATACCGCCATACTTCTTACTAGTGTCCCTAGCCGCTCGTACACAAGCTTGCTGCTCGTAGTTATTTATTGCAATATTAAAATAGCACCACTGTACCAGTGGTGCCAATCAGTCATATGAATAGAAATTTTAAACATCAGTGGCCATCTTTGTTCTATGCTCGCGGTCTCCAAGACGTGAATAGTAACATAGCCGTATCTAATAGAAGGTCGTTACCTTTGATTTGAACAAAACTTCCAAGATTTGTCGTTTTAATACCGCTTTGGGCTCTCTCTTTCCTCCTCCTCTGGTAGCTAACTCTGTGCCGGTTAGGGGTGTTGTGAGGTGCGTATGGTGAGAGGCGATTTGCAAGAACAAAGACGGTTCCATCCATCTTGATTTAAGTTTTCCATGGTTTCAATAAACGCTTCAGACGAATGCTAGAGTGATTAAGTAGTTAAGACCATGCTGAGTCCTCTCTTAGTCTCTGTCCGTTTGCAAAGTGTTGGTTCACCACCTCCCATGACCTCTTTGTCGACGGGACTGGACGATATAACGGTGTTGTAAAGTCCAGCTACCAAAATACGTTGCCTAAGTGTTTGATTTAAGTGCGGAGTGTCCTTGATCACATGCCTAGCGCCTTTTCTATTCAATGAATCCTTGCTTCCTTCAAGAGCGAGTGTGCTTCTAGTGATCTAGAGCTCGAGAAGTCAAACTGGGTCGTGCCCTCAGCTGAAGAGAACACACAGGCGTACATAAGTGCCACGCCCGTGATGCACATTTGAAATATAACAATATGGAACACAGAATGACAACTTGTTTGCCTCGGGCAGGAAATGTTCGCTAGCTCAATGGCCGGCAGGCTGGACTCGACTGCAGTGGGTTCCCTTCATCATGCAATGTTCCTACACTGGTCGCTGCTCCAGTAAACAGCTGGTTACAACGGAGTTACGTCCTTAGGTTTGCTATCGAATAATAACTCTCCAAGATGTGTCTCATATATTACGACACAATTTAAAACAAGCCTGACGTATACGTGTAGAACCATTGATTTTTGGTTAACTGAATTTAGCACCAACTTTGTTTCAATGCCTTATGAGCTCATCGCATCTCTGCTTCTACGTTAGTTATTGGATGTTTTTATCTCTTAGCATCTCGGGGTTCTACCAGCAGAGCACAGAGTGTGTTATCGCTGTAACCTTGTCGAATGAGCGACACCTCTACACTAATACGCTCAGCCAATAACCATGAAGCACAGCTGCAGATGTGCACGTAAGGCATTGAATTAAACTGGTGCAAAATTATTTTCATCCAAAATGAGTGGTTGTATGTGTATGCATTCTAAACATATCATCTGCTCAGTTGAAAACGCGAAGTATTCGCTTCACTATGTATGTCTGCAATGTTTATAGCAGGCAGACCGCCTCGTAGCTTGGTGTTTGTAGACGCAGCTTCTCTGTGTTGTGTAGGAGGTGGCAGTATGACCGCGGCTAGGGCGTAGTTACGAGCGATGACAACACTTCACATGGGATTCCCGCGAGCCTGCCTGGATCAACACATCCCTCGGGATATGACGTCGCGACCAGGGCAAGTTCCCGCAGGAAAATATGCCTGTACGTTGTTAGTCCCTCGCACAGAACAGCTTCCTGTACAGAGGCCAAGTTGTATTTCACATTAACGTGCTCGGCCAAATACTAGCAGGCACTGGAAAGTTTAGGTGAAAGTGTTACCCGTAGTCTAATCTCCCGAGCACTGCGTACTGCTGTAAAAAAACTGCTTCATCTTCACAAAAAAAGGGACATCAGACAATAAAGGTGTCCATAAGCCACTTTACCTTACAAAGACTACCACTTAAATAGTTCCATGGCTTACCTTGAAAGACAAATTTTCACAAGAGAATATCTCTGTACATAATTACCTCTTTATTGAACGGGAAAAAGAGGGGGGATCGGTGTTATTTTATAACACTCCCGAATTCGAGACCATCGGTGTATAAAAGGAAGTCATGTTTAATATAGTTCGATTATATAAGTAATGTAACCTAATAATATAGCTGTATTAAATAGACTCGAGTTTTGGACCCAATGAGAAGAAAAAAAATTTGCTGTGTGTGGCCCTCCCAGCATTACAGCAAAAAGAATCTTAAAAATGTAACTTTTCATGGTAATTTATTATTTTTGTCAAACAAGCTTTCTGTACTTATAATGTTAATTTCGTTATTGCTAAATATATTATGATTTAACATTAAACTTGGCATCATAACTAACTTCACAATAAATATTACCGCATTACAAATTCATTTGCAATTTTTTTTCGCGCTACTGTTGGCAGTGACATTGACCAAAAATTGTCTTTTTACCATTAACTTTTACCTTCTTTCTTACTTTGCAACGTTCCCTGGTTGAACAAAAACATTTGCTCGACAGCAACATATTGTGTAAAGGCAAATAAACTTATATTATAGTGTTTTAGTTGTGTTCTGGTTTATTTTCTTCTGTGTGGAGTCCAGGTGTTGGGTCCCTGTTTTTTCGCCAGTTGGTTGTTGTCTCCGATTTCTGCGAGAACAGCCTGATATACTGTGTGCCAGAATTACACTTCACATTATTGTAGATGTGTCGGAGTTCTAAATCATCCTCCAACGAATTCGAGTACTGTTATATCGATAGCTAATGACTGCGTGAGGCTGTAGATAAAGGCCTCGTGTCTGATTGGTCACTACATGCTGTGAAGTGTTCCTATTGGCCGAGCCTCACACTAGAGTTACAGCATGCTTGTTGTTGAATGGCGAGTGACTTCCCTTCATATTGTTGCTCAGTTACGTCATACTGCTGACTAACGTGCTTACAAGCATTAGTTTAGCTTCTGTACACTTACATACTTCGTGTTGCTTGTTACTGTTTTACACGCTTATCAATTTATTAGCAAATAAATCCATAACTTGAATAAAAGGAAGATGTCCTATTATTCCTCCATATAACTTACTACAAAAACAATACACAGAGGCATTTACCACGAAAAATGTAAATGTTTGCTGGGTTCCAGTTCAGTATCTGCGAGTCGACGATCAGCTGATACTTGCGACTGCGCGGTGTTTTCCATTTAACGCTGCAATATTTCTGAAACAATAACGGTTTGAAAAGTAGTCAATTGTGAGAATTGATGGCAAGAGATGTCAACAACAATTTTAGTAACATTTTGAACAAGAAAATTGTTTCACAAAATTTTTTAGTTATCCAGTACTGCCACTGTACCTACACCGTTTACCCCCCCCTTCCCCCCTCGGTTTAAAATTTTAGACAGTTTAATCTGTATGCGCATGCACAACAACTTTTGAAGTTTTGTTGCAATTGGATGAATGGTATAGGAAAGCATAAACTTAAATAATGACAAAATTCCACACAAATTTTCACCCCCTATTTAACATCCTTAGGAGATGAATTTTCAAAAATACTTTCTTAGTGTTCACCTATATAAGAAACTCCTTTGCAAAATTTAATGCATGTCAACGAGTACTGCGTCAGTCTGATGCTTAAGTTTGAGATTCGTCTTCAGAAATTTCAGTTACGTCAAGTAATAGTCTGCCAAATCTTTTGAGGGCTATTTTGAAAACTATAATATTCACTATTATCCACCCTCTCTACAGCCAAACACGTAATTTTCACTTCGATAGCATAGGGAAGCACGAGTTAGTTTCAACTAACAATAAAATTTGAATTGTTTACTTTGAATAGCAGTGATTCTACTTATAAGTTTGACAGTTCTATCTTGAATATTTTGTCGAGAGTTGAAATCCAGAGTTACTACTCCAGAAAATGTCTCATGTTCGTATTTGTGGTTGACCTTGGTAGTGTAGTGGTCCGCGGTTAGTTGAGCATATATCACATCACGTGCCTCTATCGCTGTGTGTGTGTGGTCACATGTGTCATTTGTGCTGCATGTATGAGAAGTTCATCTCCCTGTGTTAAATGCGGATTAAATTTACAATTTTCAGATATCTTATGTATTTGTATTTTTAAAATTTAAAAGTTTGTATATTTCGCGATACACGACTTTTTCAGTAGTTGGCGCTGCTAAGATAATTGGACAATTGTAGCTGAGCACAGAGTGTACACACGACTACCGGCAGGTCGGGAAATTTACGTGTCTTTAATCATGGCTCAGCCTGTGATTGGTTACTTCTGTATTGGTAGCTTGTAGTAGTCACACAAAGTGCAGGAGTGTGGAGTTCTATAAGGTCCTTTAAAAAATATCGCTAGTTTGGCGACATGTACAGAGAAGTTAGGACAGCAGCTGGTCAGACGCCTCCTAGAGGGAGGGTGTGGAAGGGGTGCTGGGGGCGGAGGTATGTAGCAGTTCCCCTGGTGCACGGACGCAATTAAATTCAATGAGACAATTAGGACGAGCAATAAAACTGAGTCACGAGCTAGGGGAAGTGAGGGGAGGGTAGCGGGCCTGGGGACTGCGCGACCATGAGTGATGTTCACGTCGGACAGCGACAAAGTGTGCCCTAGGGACGAGCCTTCGCGTCCATAGAGTAGCCCGTGCTGTGGCTACACTGCACTACACTACACTGCACTACACTACACTACACTGCACTACACTATCTACCGTAAACACAAGTATCTACCAGAAAATACTCTCGCACTTAAGGTTTGCAACTAACTTACTAAACATTTGCAAAATATTAATTTTTTTAAACCGAAAACTTTTCAAACAACTTAAATAACTGTTATCTTCCCATTCACTTGTCTCTTTTGATGAATACATGTCCAATAATTTTAACAGTAACTTTTTTACGTGGCGAGAGCTTAGCAGACGAGAAGACGCGTGGGCAGAATCGTCAGCGCGAACCTCAAACTGACAAGAAATTTCCTTTGTTCGGGAAAAATTATCTATGTAATAAGTATTTGTAATTTTTACAAATCTAATACACCTAATATTATTGTTCAAGCCCGTGCACACAGGAGATCTAATGTGAAATAAACTAGTTGCACCGGTCGTAATAACACAACGCTACACCTCTGTCGTCTACGTGTCGGTGTGTGTGTGTATATACAGGGTGTTCGAAAAGTAATGCATCAAAATGAAACCACGCGAGGGGGTGGGGTTTGTGACCAATTTGAGATGGGGAACCCGTGTCCGGAAACGAACCGTTACGCCCCTGTGAGCAAATTTAATTTCAGGTAAGTCTGGCAACGTCGCGCAAGCTGAAAGACATGATTTGATGGCTGGTTCTTGAGTGGCTTCTTCGCCCGCACATTTCCAAACAGACTCCTTGGCTCAGGGACAACGTGTTGGGCTTCAGATCGTGGGCCGGGAAGATTGCGGTTCGATTCCGGCTGGCTGC